>JAPKLY010004855.1:0-13629 GCA_026898435.1 Prunella vulgaris
TTCATAGGCAGATTCAGAACAAAATGACTTGAAGAAGATACACAGAAAAGCGTTTTCAGAAGTTTTGATAGGATCAACTCATGGATATCTTTGTTGAGATAGTTGTGTTAGAAAAAGAAGAGGATTGTTACTTGTAAATGATAGTAATATTACAAGATCTTTGTGTTTTGTGTAATCTAAGTGTAAACATGGATGGATATATACAAACAAGTTTTTTGTGATTAGTTTGATCTACTGTTATATTTCTTTGATGTTTGTGTTCTTAATGTACTCTGTTTGGATTTGAATCAAGGCAACAAGATTAGAGCAAGAAGCTTATCCACTATTGGATAGACTGACTTCGAAGATTAGCACTCTTAATTTAGAATGCGTAAGACAAATCACTATTGATGTATGAGCTCGATTTGGCAGTAATGAGTTTTATATTATCTTATATATATACAAGGGAAGTTGGATTTTGCTCAAGTAGATAAACGTTGGCCGACCGCATTTTCGACAACGACCTGGAATATATTGGGTATGATTGAGTGAGAGTGGTGTTACTGGCTATCGACATTGAAAATTGGATGCTGAGATTTTTGTTTATATTTGTTGTGTATATGATCGGAAGATGGTACGCTTATTTGGTGTTTAGATTTATCAGAATAGCTCATGAATGTTGTCGATATATACCTTTTTTTTATCCTCCCCAACAGCAGCTCAACGGTAATATTATGGGCAACGACTAAAAATAAATGTCATAGACATGTGTGCAGTCTACTGCAAGATATGTCGGTCACGTTCTCATACATATTGATAAATGAATTTCAACTATATTTGGTTAGGTTTAATCGTTACAGGTATCTGCATATATTAACATTAATTGCAAATGTATTCTCTTATATTAATTTCAATGCAACTGATTCATTGACATAGGTAAGGAACACAACATTCGAACCCAACCTATATAAAATAAAAAGATTGTTGCTGTATTTATTAGTATCATTTATTAATGATTCTTTCATAATAAAGCATATGTGTTTTGTTGTACGAAGACAAAGAGCAGGACGCCCACGAAATTTCAGTTCTTTGTCATAATTATTAGGAATAGTATACTGCACCGTGCCCATATTGGTGTTACAGTTCAGTATACTGGTGCATTGTGATAAGTAATTTCATGTAAGTCATCTCTTAGTGTCTCATTTATTTCCATTTCCCTAACTTGGGATGGGCATATATGTTAATTTTTCTCGTTGTCTCGTCCCCATCAATACTTTGCTATACCATCACACATACACATGTTTCTCTAAATTAATTTTCGTGCAATGTTTCTTTGAATTCGGCAACATTCCAGCTAGCTTAGGATTATGTTCTCACAATACTCTGATATATTCTCCTGGTCGACTCAAGAATATTAAAAAAATCGTTAACAAAACAACACGATTAGATCGCATGCGATAGGTATATTCGTACATGTCAATGAATTTGTTTAGTTACAACTTCATAGTATGCTTGGTCCAGCATTCCTATAATAGCTATGATGCTACAAAATTATTTCGATGATTTTAACAGAAATTAAGGTACCAATGTTACAGATACGTGCCCGTTCTCGTACCATAATACAAGTGAATTGACATTAATCAAAAAATGAATTTATACTCATATACTCACACACACATGAAATAGCTACTGTATACAACTTCTGCACAGCATTGGTATAATGGACTTCATACATCAGCATAATTGTGGTATAATTGACTTTTTGTGGTGTGTAGGCAAAGTTAAATATACTAGCAATATCGTCGTTATACTAACGTGTAAATGTTTACAACCCTGTCACATTTAACAAAATTCCATCACATTCCTCCATTATAGTAGTATTCAGTTATTCCCACATAACATAACACATACTACCAAACATTGTCACCACATTGAATCCAACAGGGTTGTGATCATACACACTCACAACAAATATTAATCAAAAGCCTTCTACACTTCCACACACTACAAGCATTATCATTGAGCCATTACTACAGTCATAATCATCGAGCCATTACAACTGATTGCACCGTGCCATCTATCTGGAAAACACATAATCCCAATACGTCGAATTGTTAGCACCACGGTATGCTATGATTTCTGCATTACCGCATATTATTTAACAACAACTACCTTGACATCTGCCTTTTGCGCTCTAGCTCTTTCTCTTCCTGCAAAACAGTGTAATCTTCAAGCATAGAAAGCAGACGAACCTACACATAACAGAAAGGGACGAAATGTAAAATCTTACTTCATTTTAAGACATAAAAAGACAGATAAAATACTGAGCTGCATTTCCACTTCCTAATTCAGCTGGTAGTAGTACTTACTCCATCATAGGTAAAATAGACTCCATTCTCATTTTCCCATGCCTTGGTCTTTGAGAACTTGCGGTAGGAATACAAAATGTTGATGCAAGCATTCGTAGTTTGATCCCTGACTTGAGCAAGAGAAGCTGAAGGTATTTCATTAGCGGCTGTTATGTCAGATGAATCAAAATAGAAGTGTCAGTGTTCTATTTAATGGAAGGGTATGTATAGTATGAAACTTATTCATATATACACCACTTTGCAATACTTTTAAGTAGAAAAACTTATACCCTTCAAAAGTGGTTCATGTATGATCCATTTTCACTCTATATTTTGCCTTAATGGAATAGTTATGAACGAAAAGATTTTCAAAATGCAGAGCAACTCAATGCAATAAACAGGAGGATGAATGAAGTAGTAACAGCTGAATCTAATTATTATTCCCGGGAGAAATAAGTAAATACACACTAAACCTGCAAAGACAAATTGAATAAAATTTGTATAATTGAGAATATGGAATGACTCACCAGTCACCGATACTCTAGGTCCAATCAAACTCAGTATGGAAGTTTAGAAAGAGATTATTTGCATCATTTGCTTCTTAAAAACTATGGGCAATATTGGAGCAGCAGAAATCAAGATACTTCTCAGTAAAGACATATAAGATCACCTCAATGGCATTAGTTCCAACATCAACAACAACTGCACCAGGCGTTAACCAACCACCACGGACCAGATTGGGCATTCCGGCAGCCGTGACTAAAATATCAGCTTCACGGGCAATTTTTTCTGGGTTTTTTTGTAAATACATGAATAAGAGTCACGGTTGCATGGTGCCTCTGCCCATGAATTAGGAATCAATTAAATTTCAGCAAAAGACTTCTAACAGAAATTAACTGTGTTACTAAGAGGAAGAAGAAATATGAAATTACCTGCAGCAGCAAGGATGTGGGCAATCCAATAATGTTGCTTTTGCCAATCACCACAGCTTTTTTTTTTTCCCATGATTTCAATACCAGATTGCAGAAGCAACTCGATACAACCTTTTGGCGTACAAGGAATGAATAATGGCTCCATTCCTTGCATGGCCAAGTTCCCCATGTTAAGAGGATGGAAACCATCAACGTCTTTCTCTAGGCTTATGAGATTCAGTATATTGGCCTCATTCAAATGCTGTTCAAATTAATTTGCTAGTAAATTGTTTAATGAACAACAGAACCAATTGATCATATGACCCATCCAAACTCTACACTTTGCCTTAATGGAATATTTATGAACGAAATGATTTTCAAAATGCAGAGCAACTCAATGCAATAAATAGGAGGATGAATGAAATAGTAACAGCTGAATCTAATTATTATTCCCGGGAGAAATAAGTAAATACATACTAAACCTGCAAAGACAAATTGAATAAAATTAACTACAACAAAATTTCAAAAGAAAATTACCTTGATTCAAGATACACAAAAATTGTGTGTCCAAGACGGATGATCGGAAAAAATTATTCAACATGTTGGTGCAAGGCAGAGATAAAGTTGAAACTCGGATTCTTCTTTGGCCATATACAGTGGTGTATAGGAGAGCACAGTAAACATCATCAACATATAGTGATTAGAAGAGTAAAGTCTTCTCCAGTGTATAAAGGGGGCAAATCAGCAATGAAATTTTACTTTCATGGGTAAATAAAGAGCATTATTTGAAAATCAGTAAATATAAGAGGTTTACAAGTATAGAGTGTTATGCAGTGAATTACAGTTACACCTGGAAAGAACACTCTGATCTATCCAGGAACTTATGATCATATTTTAGGGACGCCATAATAGTCTTGTCACAGGCAATCTGAGAGCAAAAGAAGTCATTAAAAAAAGTGGAAAACTCTGAAAGTGGAAAACTCTGAAAGTGGAAAACTCTGAAAGCAGTAAACTTAACTGGATAAGACATGTAAAAAATTTACAAATATTTCCGATGAGATATCTTATGCACAAAACAACAGAAATGGAGAATGACTTGTGGCAAAACCAGGTTATCTACAACTAGGGTGAATTAAAGACGGAGCATTAATAAACCATCTTTAATATTCAGAAATCCATCATGATAACAGTGAATAGTGAATAGGTAGAGGCGGCAGCAAGAAAGCCAATGTGTTCAAATTAATATTCTACATTGATTAGAGATAATTGAAAAATGTAGGACAGATATAAGGAACTACTAACATTATGTTTTAGAATGATCATTTTCGTATGGTCAAGGCTTTCAGTAAATTTGTCAAACCCTAAGTTCAGATATTCAACGAGTTATATTTCTAATATCTTAAACCGCCTTGTCAATCAACACAAGGATCAATAGTAAAAAATGTATGCTGAAAAATAGCAATGGGAACATGTCGTGTATGAGGGGAGGAGTGGCATACAGAAGGTAGATCCACATCAGTTGGAATGCGATTGCAGAAGGTAGAACTCATTGGAGGAATGGTGAGTGAACTCCACATCCTTTTCACTTTCGACTCGAATTCAGCAAATTTCATCCCATCGTCCACACTCAGCAGTCGAGACTCGCCGTCGAGCAAAATTGACAGTAGGCACCCTAATCCCATATCGCGATCGACACCAACTCGCCGGAAAATAAATTCACCGATCACAGGTTTGGTCGCCTGCGTTGATCGATTGAACAGAGGGGCAGCCCTCGAAACATATTTGAATTTTTGAATCTGATTATTTATTGTTGCTTGCACCTTGAAATCGGAGATGGTGTTGTCCACCAGGCAATTGGCTTCACCTATTTGTATCGCCTAAACCCTATGAACCATATTGATGTCTTATTATCATTTGACCCACTTTATTATGTGATAATTAATTATGTTTAACAATATTTAACTTATTGAAATCAATTGTATTAGACTGGGATGTGGGGTGTGTATTCAACTTAGATTAGATTGTGGTTTAGTGTGTAGAAATAGATTACAATGTATTTTTCCCTTTATTTTTTTTAGTAACATATTTTTGTCCTTATGGTAGCATAACTTGAAAGGGTGCTTTTATATATTCTTGCAAACACACTTTTTATCCATTGGGCAATAATTTGAGTTATTAGAGAAATACATTTTTCACTGTCTTACGTGTGTTATTGTGTAAAAAATAATTATTTTTATAAAAGTAATTAATATTTCTAATTAATTAATATTTGAATAGATAATAATACACTTTTTTTCCTTATATTATATGAAAAAATATTAATTTTTGTAAAAAACATAAATATTGGTGAAAAAAATTATTTGTCTGATAGTAACAAAAATTTTATTTTTCAAAAAAATACATTTGTTCATATAGTAACACAGCCCGGAGTGAAAAACCTGAAATTACCAAATCCAGTCTGACCTTGTCAGTATCCACAATTTTTTTTAATATAAGTTATTTATACATTCCTACATCCACAAAATATTTCATATAATAATTTGCGATTTACAGATTATATATACAAATTATAAATTAAAAATTATTATTTAACGGTTGAGTTTTTTTTTTTTTATTAAAAGTAAACTTGCAGCGATTCTTTTCCTCCGGCTGCAGCACCATTTTGATATATTTTCATGTCATTTTATATGGTATAATATATTTTGCGGTACATTTCTGTAATTTTCTAGCAAATATTTAAATTTTTCTGGAAAAATTATCCAAATTGATATTAAAATGACATAAAATTGATAATCAAATATGGAAAGAGAAATTAAATTCGAGTAAAAACACGCACGTAAATAATTATTTTTAAAATAAAAATATTCATGACAAATTGAGTAAAGCCTAAATTATAATAATTATTTAAAGACAAAAATTTAGATAAAATTTCTACCGTAAAAATATTCATTTTTGAAAAATTTACGGGTGTAAATCAGGTGGGGTTGGATTTGGGAATTTTTTTTCAAAATTCGCGCAACTTGTAATTTTAAATTCTTTTCTCCGAAGTGTGTTATAATTTGGGCAAATGCATGTTATTTTAAGGCAAAATGTGTGTAACAATCAGACTAACTGTTGTTTTTCACACATATTCATTTGTTTTTGTCGAAATAAACATTTTTCATACACTGTAACACATGTATATATGTGTTACATTATATATGTAACACATATTTGTTCTTAACAAAAGCCTATTATTCGACAGTAACACATGTTTGCTCATATAGTAACACAAATTGTATAATTAATAATTATGTGTTACAATTAGAATAAATGTGTGTTACTAACTTATAAAATATTGTTATTTTACATATATTACTTATGCTCACGCTCCATCTTGCTTTCAAACATTGAAATTTTAAAGAATAGCTTCTGTTTTCAGAGTTGCTAGTTGTGCTATTTTTCGTGTTAGTTTTATGTGCTGTAGCCTGTAGGCTAAACGTTTGATTTTCGCCATTTGGTTGTCTACCTAATTATCTACAGTTGGAAATGAAACTATTGACTTGCTACAGTAATTTAACTGCTTCATTCGTATTCTATTCTAGACTTTTCTCTGGTTCAAATCAATTTAATATTTATTTTTTATTGTAACACACATTTTATCCTAACAGTAACACATATTGGCCATATGATAACCAAGGATGAAAATATCGGTATCGACGGAAATATCGGTACCCTGAATTTATGGATATATCGGTGGAAATATCGATATCGAATATCGATATCGGTAAAAAATAGAAAATTCACAGAAATTTCATTAAAATGATGGAAATTTAACATGAAATTTTAGACAATATTATTACTAGTCTTAATACATTAATTGAACTTAAAATCTCAATAAAATGAGAATCTTACAACAAACATATCAAGAAAACATACGTAAGACATATAAAACGATACAACAATTGTTCATAATTATTGAATATTACACAACTAATACCAAAATAATGTCCTATGAGCCTCAAATGTAAAAGAAGAAAGACCATCTTGGTCTAAGCAATAATGGTACCAAGTCATCAAATTAGAGAAATTCTTGAAGCAAATGACCCGAGAATTGAGAATTTAAAAAAAAAAAATTCCCGAAATTTTCCGAAATTTTGACCGATAAATTACCTAAATTTCCACGATATTTCTCGATAATCTGCACATTTTGAATTACCCTGGACCGATATCGAAATTTCGCCGAAATTTCCCAAAATTTTACCGAAATTTGACCGAAATTTTGGAAAAATAATCATTCAAGTGAATTTCCATATCGGTACCCTCAAATTTCCGAAATTTCGGCGAAATTTCGCGAAATTTCAATCCTTGATGATAACACAAATTGGGGTCAAATGTGTACTGCTAATACTCCAAATTTGTGTTACAATTAGAGTAAATATATATTATTGCAAGATCAAATGTGTGTTACAGTAAATACAAATATTTATTTGTCTTTAGAAAAAATATATTGTACTTTATAAAACATATATAAGATATTAAAAGATATATTAGTACATTAACAACACATAAATGTACAAAAATAAAAAATAAATTAAGTAATACATATTTATTCTTGAAAAATTACATATTTTTCTTATAATTACTTGTAAAGTATAAAAAATTAATTTTTTAAGAATTAATAACAAAGATTTTGCCTAATTGTAACATGCATTTGTCTATATTGTAACATAAATTGGGAGCGAGAACCTGAAATTTGCAGTTTGCGTGAATTTTGAAAAAAATACCCAGATTCAACCAGATCCTGTTTAGACACGCGAATTTCAAAAATAGATATTCTTATGGTAGAAATTTCTACGCAAATGTTGCTTTTATTTAAATTAACTCATATTTATAATTCTGAATTTGTAATGAAACATTCAAAATCCGCTCTTTAAACGTGATATGCTGTACGTAGTTAATTAAGTTAATAAGGATTATCCTTTTAAAATGAAGATAAAAAAAACGTGACTGCTTAAAGTAACAACACTGATCTCATACTCATCATATTAATAATTCGGATCGCGATATGCAACGAGATGGTTGTGAAATATATGTATTTCAGTGACCATACTGAATTAGTATCAATAGTTATGGGCATTGGTATCACTTGTTGTTTTGGTTGATGTTAGTTGTTTTCATTACTATCTTAGGTGGAGTCAGCTAAGGTTAGTTGTCTGAATTAAAAAAAAGACTGCAGTTTTGGATCTTGACTAGTCTGCTTATTTGAGTGTAATAGTGTATGGACTAAGTCAACAGATTTTTGTTTGAAGTCGTCTAAAGACTTGAAATCAGCAGATCTTAGTATTGAAGTCAATTGAAGACTTGAAGTCTACCAATATGAGTGCAAGTCTCCTTATCAGATGAGTACAACTCATTGGATGAAGTCTGCTGATTTCAAGACTCATCCGACTTGAAGACAAGTTCACTTTAAGTTCTAAACCGAACATAGGATGAACCGTTTCATGCCACAAACCGTTAATTTGGAACTAATCTGAATAACCATTGTAACAGAACTAAGCTGCGGGCAAGTGGAACTGATTAACTCAATCAGTTTAAACCGTTGATTGGATATTGGGTTTAACTGCACTGGGATGTAGTATATATTGATGTATTTTTTCCCTTTAATTAGTATGCTAGATTTGTCAATTACAAAATTAGGGTTCTGAGTGCGAACTTCAGAGAATTCCAAATTACTAAGGTAATTGTACTGTAATCTATAAATCTTGATTGAATAGTGGAGGCAGAGTATTTCTTGATCCTGTGGATATAGATTGTACAACCTAACAACGTAAATCTTTGTATGTGCTGATTTTGTTGTTTTGAATTCCGTTTGAATCATTTGGGTTTTTTTTTTAGATTAATTTCTGAGTGCATGGATTCCTAACAATGGAAATCCCTATTTAAAATGTCTGGGAATGTCATTGTCAAAGATATCATGGGCTCAAATCAATCATGAATATTATTTAAACCTAATAATTTTTTTTTTGAAATAATGTCTATCAAATTAATGTATCCTTTCTGCCTTTCATAAGGTTAAAGAACCTAAAAGAGTGTTCCAACACGACTCCAGCATGAAAATATATTGTTGGTCCAATAGTGGTGAAGGTCTAGAGGGGAAGGGGGTTTAAATAGACCTTCCAACAAAGCTATAAAATTTTTAAAATAAGATGTAACGCCCCAGTTTTTCCAAAATGTTTCTTGGCATTCTAGAAACTCGAGTCGTCACTTAATGTCCAAAAATCCAGACTAATTTTTTTTTTTTTTTGAAAACTACAAGTAACATCACATGAACAGCGGAAGCATACATTAAGGTTATAAAACGCAGTGGCCATTTTCAAAATATCACACACACGATCGTTATAAAAGTTTGGCGCAAAATAGATAGTTCTGATAAATATTACACACCATCATCGAGGAAATTATAAACGTTTACCGCCTCGGCATATTAGTTAAGTCATATTAAAACTACTAGTCTCGTTTTCACGAGTAATTTAAAACACTTTGGTAGGGAAGTAGTATCACTCCTCCACTGGCGCAAACTCCCCGTCATCGAGACCTGAAAAAGGATTTAAAAGTAGGGGAGTGAGATTTGAATTCTCAGTGTGGGCGACCTGTACGCTACTATACATATTGGTAGTATGCAAACGTATCATTTTGTAAAAACACTTTTCATAGCCACAAAGGCTCATCATTCATCATATAGCCCGTAGGCTCAGTCCACCGTGGCGCCTAGCTACACAAGCCAGACCACTACATATCATTTGAGATACTTTTAATCATATAGCCCTCAGGCTCTGTCCACCGTGGCGCCTAGCTACACAAGCCAGACCACTACATATCATTTGAGATATAGCCCTGAGGCTCTGTTCACCGCGGCGCCTAGCTACAGAAGCCAGACCACTACATATCATTTGAGATACTTTACCCGTAGGCATTTGGGTAATAACCTTATAATCGGACCCAAAGGTCAAAACATTTTCATTCAAATACACCAATAGTCCATATAATATTCAAGGCAATACAGTAAATGCCTCCCACCTTAAACGCTTTCCTTTTTGCAAAACAATCACCGTTCCTTTCACCAGTAATTCTCGTCACCGTTTGCACACTTAGACCTAGCACCATTCGTTGTATTTCAGTTATTAATGTTTAAGAATTCTTGTTAAGATTTATACAATTAGTCTGATAAGGACATACACTTTACTTAGCATTTTTGTTCACTTAAGAAGTTAATAAAATGTTTTACGGTAATTAGTAGCTTGAGGTTCTTATCTAGGTGCATTTAGCATACTCAACTTTGTTAGGATCTTACAAGGTTCTTCGTATTTTCCTTTCTCAAGGCAAATAAGAAACATATGGTCCTTAATCTAAAATCAACACTAAATATCATGCCATTCATATAACTCATGCATTCACATAGAATTCACCAAGGCTTTAGACTAGTTTCCTCATGGGAAAATATTTTTTTTCCTTCTAACAAGGAAATAACACATAATCAACAATATTCAAGTACTGCAGTTTGCATGTTGACCCACACTTATACCAACTTGGAGAATTTTCTAAAAATATCAAAACTCATTCAAAAATCATGAAATTTTTACAGTGACTAACCCATCAAGTCTAAATTACATATAAAATTTATTTCATATCATTTGGTTTAGGAAAATATGAGTTCTAGGCTAGTTTCCAAAACATGGCAGATTGTTCCAGAATTTTCCAGAATTGAGCAACTTTCGAAATAATTTTGGTAAAAATATTTACACATCTCCAAAAATCGTGAAATAAATCATTAAGATACTTAACTTCATATAGTAATTTATAAAAATTTTAAAAGAATTCTTTCATGAACAGATTACTCCCAGAAAATCCATACTTTAGAAATAAGGGGCATTTTGTCACACTTTCTTAGAAAATTCATAACTTATTAATGAAAACTCCAAAAATTCTCAAAATAGATTCAAATGAAAGATAACTTGATGTAGTTTCCAACCATATAAGCATCATCCAAAAATTTATAACATATGAGGTCCGAATTCTGTACGAAATTCGAGGTCAGTGCATAAAGTGTGTGATTTGTGTGCATGCTTTCACTTACATTTTCAATTTCATAACTACCATGCAACCAACATTTTAACTCCTTCAAAAACATCATTCTAGACTTCATTCATCATGCATTTGAACATTGGAAAGTAATAATGTCCTAGGGTTTCATGGTCTCTAAAAATATGGAACAATAAACACACATAGCTCACATATACATGCAAGAAAACCAAATGTTTTGAGTTGGGGTTTTACAACCTTTGGAGCCCTTTTCTTGTTAACAAAAGAAGCTTTATTGTCCCTTGACCCTTAAGCTTGTAGGAATGGAGCACCACTTGGAGGAATACTTTGGTTTTGAGCTAAAACAAAGCAATGGAGTAAGTTAGGAGAAGTGGAGAGGAAAAACATGAACTTAGAAGAGAGAGGGAGAGATGTTGGCTTCCTCTTTGCAAGGAAATGACTCCAACCTTCAACCTAACTCAATGGATTTCTTGATACTTGAGGAAGGAAGCTCTCTTGTTGTTGGAGATGGGAGAAGAAAATCTCTCTACCCTTTGAAAGTATGGTGACCAAAAGTTGAGTGAGGGAGTGAGAAGGGAGTTTGTGGATTTTCTTTTCTTTGGGTTTCTTTGCTCAAGGTAGGGAATGAACTAAGATAATTCATATATAGGAAATGGGAGCATATGGCCATTCAAAGTTACTCACTTGGAGGTAAGAGAAGTCAAGGTTAGGTAAGGGAATAGGAAAGCAGGTATGGTTCCTTAATTTAGGGGTATGGGCATTTTTTTGACTTCACATTTCTTCATTCCAGCTGATAATTTCGGTCATAAGGGGATTTAGGAGAGGAATTTGAGTTCTAACTGTATTTTGGGACGCGATATGGCTTTCGGGGTTGAAAACTAATATTATTCGGTCGCGTTTTGGGCTCCGAAAATTAATATTTTGCTCATTTTGTAAGCCTAATATTTTATATCTTCTATTTGTTAATTAAAACTTATGTTTAACCCATTTTATTACTTAAGTTCTAATAAAGATCCACAATTACTCGTCGGATCGAAGTTTTTCAAATTTTAGAGTTTTCGGTTCGACATTTGGCGACAAACGTCTAGTGTTTTATTTTTTTATAAATCTTTTACACCCAAAGGGTCTTAAAATCCCCTTTAGAATCTTATTTCATTCGTTCAAATGATTTATTAATATTTGATTCATAGTTACGGTGCTAGGAGTGCTTCCGGTTCCGGTTTTGAACCAACCGTCAAGTAGAAATCACTCATTTTAAAACTTAGTGTCCTCAAAGGAGTAAAAGATCAATCAAGCAAAATATATAAATATAATAACATGAAATGTAATATAAATAGAAAAAAAAATCTAATTTGGTTCGGGGTATTACATCCTACCCTCCTAAAAAGAAATTTCGTCCTCGAAATTTGACTTACCAAGGTGATCAAAGGCTTGCGGATACTTCGCGCGGATCTCATCCTCTCGTTCCCAAGTGGCCTCCTCCTTGCCGTGTCGGCTCCAGTGAATTAGTACTAGAGGGACCTTCCGATTCCTCAAGGTGTGCATTTTTCTTCCCAGTATGGACACCGGTACCTCTTGGTATGCTAAGTCACGACTTATCTCTAAGTCCTTGAAGTTGATAATGTGGTTTGGGTCCCCAACATATTTTCGTATGGATGAGACGTGGAAGACGTTGTGCACTTGGGATAGCTCAGGTGGTAGGGCTAAGCGATAGGCTACGTCTCCGACCTTGTCTAGGATCTCAAAAGGTCCTATGAAACGGGGTTTTAACTTTCCCCTCTTCCCAAAACGAATTAGCCCTTTCATTGGCGCGACTCGCAGAAAAACCTTCTCTCCAGCCTCAAAATGAATGTCTTTTCTACGAGTGTCGGCGTACGACTTCTGTCGGTCCTGAGCTACTTTAATCCTTTCCTTGATCTTAGAGACAATTTTTGTAGACTCTTCCACTAATTCTGGCCCCAGAACCTTGCGAACTCCAACCTCATCCCAACAAATCGGGGATCTGCACCTCTTTCCATACAACGCGTCATACGGTGCCATTTGGATCGTGGCTTGATAACTGTTATTGTACGCAAATTCCACCAACGGAAGGTGCATTTCCCAGCTTCCTTCAAAGTCCAAGGCACATGCTCGCAACATGTCCTCTAGAGTCTGAATCGTTCTCTCGGACTGCCCATCAGTCTGTGGATGGTAGGCCGTGCTAAACTTTAGGGTCGTCCCTAGGGCTCGTTGAAAACTCCTCCAAAAGTTTGATGTGAAGCGAGGGTCTCGGTCTGAAACAATTGAGACTGGGACTCCATGCAATCGGA
>JAPKLY010004856.1:0-13628 GCA_026898435.1 Prunella vulgaris
CGTGAGAGCTCCGGCAGAGTTGATTAAGATGAAGATGATGGTAGAGTATGGTGTTGTGGTGTACTGTTGCAGATTTCTGGTTGAGTGTTGTGAGTGGAATTGTGGGCCACTTAGCAGATGTGGGAGTACGGTAGCTTTGCAGGCGTTGTAAATCGGAATCGAGAAATTGATGGCAGCTGAGTCACGTGGGAGTTAGTGGCATTTTGTTGATCTTACCCAAATTAAGCCTGAAATTATCAAAATTATTGTAATATGGTAGATTTCTAATTAAATCAAAATAGATAATAATTAAGGCCCTAAATGCATATAAATCTTTATAAATTCATCGCAAAATGAGCATAAATTGATGCAAATATGACCCTAATCACTCCCCCAAACTAGAGTATTGCTCGTCCCGAGCAATGAATCGATCAAAACTAGGGGAATATTGGAATCAATTGGTGATCATCGTATCATCAAGTTCCACACAACAAGCCCACAAGTGTTCAATCAAGCATGCTCATCATATCAACTTTGACTCTAGTCATCAAGAATCAAACTCATCAAATCAATTCAACTTATCACAATCCTCTCGGTAGTGTATCACTAATCACTCAAGTGTATGGGTTAAGATTTAGCACTCAATATCACTCTCAATAGCTGCACTACCATAAGCTTGCCCATTGTCTCTATTCTCCACTACTGTAAAAGTAAGTTAATTGCAAATCAATGAGGGCTTTTCATTTGGTTGTAATGTTGGCTCTTTGGTTAGGGTAGGAATCTTTTGGATAAAAGTGACTTAAAGGGTTAGTAGAGCAAAAAATTTCTCACTATCTATCTCTTTTTGGCTTGAGAGGTACTCACATATTTGATTCAACACATTCCCCACTCTACACTTCACATCACTTTTTTTTTTATTACTTTTCTTTTCCCACTCTTTTTTTTTTCATTATTTTCTCACAACACCTTGCATTTTTAGGCAAGGTCCAAACTATTTTTTTCTTTTCACACTTTCACTAACTATTCCCTTTTTTCTTTTCTTTTCAACATGGTTCACAATATTTCCCAATCAACAAAATTAAGCTCTACTATCCCTTGGGTGAAAAAGGCTACGCAGGATAAAGGTTTCAAAACAAGCTGCCAAGAAAAGTAGGATATAAGGCTCAAAAGGGCTGACTAGGGAATCAATGAATTCAGGTAGGGAAAATATGGCTAAGTGACTCATGCAATTCAAAGAAGGCCTCGTCTCATTTTTGCAAAATTCTTAATTTCTGTAATCTCAAATCAGACTCAACACAAGTTCTAGAGTGACAACATACTAAGAGGACCACACAACCAAGAAAACTTCATCTGTTTATAATGAACAGGCATAGGCTCAAGTCTCACAGGCAATGTGATTGTGACAAGTATTATTGACTCAAGATTATTTCATCTCAACTCCTAGCATCAAGGCATCTATGACTTACACCCTCTACTCAAACACAAATGAAACTCATATGCACTTTACTCAACAATACAAATACACTTCTCAATCCAATATCACCCTGTTTAATCTCACCACAGATTTCACAAACTCAAATAACTCAACCTGAATGAGGGAGGTGCGCCTGTGCAGTGCTCAAGAAATCAAATCACATAAAAATACACTCCCCTAAACTTAGAGTTTGCTAAGCAAATCTAAGTTTGAACACAGGGTGTCCATTTGAAACTCAAATCAAGACAGAATAACTCAACACTAACAGGCACATTCTCACAACTCATAGAGAAAGTGCAAACACTCAACAAGAGTAACAAGAACAAAGTATGTGCGCCTGTGCAGTGTAGGCATAAAGAAACATAAAAATCACTCCCCCAAACTTAGAGATTGCTAAGCAATTCTAAGTTTGAGTTCGTGGTACCTCAATCTGCACCAAATTACTCATTCTCTTCGAACCAGCACAATATCTTTCTCTTGTTCCCTTTTGGACGCAACCATCTCAAACCTACAAAGCACACGCTCGGAGAGAAACAGGGATTAACAATCTAACAAATCAAAAGAAATAAAAAAAAATCGTACGAAAATAAACAAAAGCAAGAAAATGGGTTGCCTCCCATTAAGCGCTATTTTTAATGTCCTATGCCGGACAATACCTCATACGTTCATCGGAATGGCCAAGGATAACGGTCTTCCTTGCCATTGTATCTCATTCGTTTAGCCTCAAAGTCAAGGAGGCTTAAACTATGAGTATACCAACCTCCTTTCGTCTCACCTCCAAGTTTGTATGCATCTACTTTTTCTCTTCTCGCCTCCATCTCAACCCATTCATCTCCTTTTTTCTCGAGGACTCCCAAAAGTCTCTTCAATTCTACCTTTTCATCAAACCTGTAAGGAGGCAAAAGAAAATCGACAGGAATAATATCAAGTGAAATAGAAAAAGTTAAAACTTCAGGATTGCTCATTTCGCTCTCAGATTCTTCTTCTACTTTCACTTGACTTTCTTCCTTAGTTTCGCTCGTGTCCATCAAATGACATTCTTCTACATCCCCTTTGGCTAGTGGAAGAACATCTTCAACCACTTCGCTTGGGCTCTCTTTTTCCTCTCCCCCTTCTTTTTCTTCCTCGTCCTTAACAATAGTGAAATCATAAGCAATGAAAGATCCTTTCTTATAGTGCAGTTCTATCATGTAGCCTTCAACACCATTTTCATCAATGTATCTAGAAACACGATCTTGAACAGATTCTTTCGGTTTATCTTCTTCGTCTTCGTACGAAGGTATAGGAGTGGGAGGAGAAGGAGGAGTATATGAATATGGATATGGATAAGGATAAGAGTATGGATAGGAGTTTGAGTCCTGATATGGTTGAGAAGGGTAGGAGTATTGTTGTGGAGGAGGTTGGTTGTATTGAGGTGGTGGATAGTAGGGTTCTGGAGGTGGATATGGAGAATACTGCTGGCAAGGTGGTGGGTAAGGTGGATATTGATTTTGGTTTTGATTTTGAGGTGGTTGTTGATTTTGAGGGGAGTAAGGATAGTTGTTTGGTTGATTGTTTTGTGGAGGGTATGGTTGATATTGAGGTGGATAGTAAGGTGGTGGATATGGATACTCGGGATTGTATGGTGGGTAGTATGGATTAGGAGGTTGATGGTAATTGGGCTGATATGGATTAGGAGGATCCGAGTATGGGTGAGACGGATAATCCATAAAGTTTATGTCATATCCGTTCATCCTCTCCAATGAAGCTCACTTCTGCAAAACAATCAGCAAGTCCAACAAGTTAAAAGGAATTAAAATAACTCAAACACACAAAACCTAAAATTAAACTATCTATGTTGCTTCCCCGGCAACGGCGCCAAATACTTGACTAGCGATTTGTGTTCGCACACAAATGCACTTTCCTACAAGTGTATAGGATCGTGTAGTGGTAAGCTGACCAAGTTATAATATCGAATCCACGGGAAGCAAGGAGAGAAGTCTAATCCTAAGGTGTGTGTGAGAGTTATGGAATCAAATAAACAAGAATGAAAATGCAGAATTTGTTTCTATCTATTTAAAAAATGAAATAAAAATAAAATAAAGCAAGATTTCTAAACTAATAATCTAAACTAAAACGTGCATACTTCAGGTGAATTCCACCCAAAGCAAAAGGTCTAAATCATAACTAATAGATGAACATGATTAACTGAGATAATAGGCATGAAGATAACATAAACTAAAACTGAGACTAAGATTACTTAAACTTATTGAGACAAAAGGCATATTAAATTTCAAAACAAGGACTAAATTATTCAAAATCATGTAAATGACATCAAAATGAAAAAATTGAGCATAAACTATTAAAAATGAATTGAACGGAAATAATTGGCATGAAAACTAAATTAAAATTCAAACAAAACTCCAAGTTTCTGAAAATACTGCAAACCAAACTACAGATTACTTCTACTAATGAATAAAAATTAAAGAAAATAAATTGTTCTCAATCCCTAATGCTCTACTGTGCGTGAAAAATCAATTCTCAAAACTACTGCCTAATCGCATGAAAACCTACTGCCCTAAACTAAACTACTGCCCTAGTGGTGAGATAAAACCTGTGAAAACCTCCCTCTCAGAATATATACTTCTCAGCAAGAATGGGCCAAAGTAAAATAAGAGTTGGGCCTGGTTTGTAAAAAATGAACATTGGGCTTTATCAGAAACTGGGCCCAATCATTATCTTCTTCCAAATTACCAGAATGGGGTGGACGGTTCCTGTGCATCGGCGAAGTGATCGACGGAGATGGTGGCAGAGCAGTTCCGGCAGCTGTGCGACGCATCGATTGGGACGAGCAGTGGACTGGCAGCGACGATTGAGCAGTTGCGGTGTGAAGATCGACGGCGGATGAACGGAGGAATTCAGGGCTGTATGGCTCGGTGTGGAACTCACGGCGGCAGGTTGACTAATTTCAGCGGCTGACTCGATCGGCGGTTGAGGGGACGAAGGCGGCTTCGTCTGTTGCAGGGGTGATTGTAGCTGTGAATAGATTCCAGCAGATTTGGCGTGAGCAGAATTGAGCGGTTTCCGTGAGAGCTCCGGCAGAGTTGATTAAGATGAAGATGATGGTAGAGTATGGTGTTGTGGTGTACTGTTGCAGATTTCTGGTTGAGTGTTGTGAGTGGAATTGTGGGCCACTTAGCAGATGTGGGAGTACGGTAGCTTTGCAGGCATTGTAAATCGGAACCGAGAAATTGATGGCAGCTGAGTCACGTGGGAGTTAGTGGCATTTTGTTGATCTTACCCAAATTAAGCCTGAAATTATCAAAATTATTGTAATATGGTAGATTTCTAATTAAATCAAAATAGATAATAATTAAGGCCCTAAATGCATATAAATCTTTATAAATTCATCGCAAAATGAGCATAAATTGATGCAAATATTACCCTAATCACGCATCACCTGAGAAGGCGGAATCATGTGTTCAAGACTCGAGATTTTGAGAAGACGCATTGCCACTTAAGGCGGGATCATGTCAACGATGAGGCGCATCGCCATTTAAGGCGGGATCATATCTTCAAGAATCGAGATTTCGAGAAAATGCATCGCCACTTATGGTGGAATCAAGCCTATGAGGAGGCGCATCGCCATTTAAGGCGGAATCATGTCTTCAAGAATCGAGATTTCGAGAAGACGCATCGCCACTTAAGGCGGGATCATGCCTATGACGAGGCGCATCGCCATTTAAGGCGGGATCATGTCTTCAAGAATCTAGATTTCGAGAAAATGCATCGCCACTTAAGGCAGAATCATGCCTACGAGGAGGCGCATTGCCACTTAAGACGGAATCATGTCTTCAAGAATCAAGATTTCAAGAAGGCACATCGCCACTTAAGGCGGGATCATGGCTACGATGAGGTGCATCGCCATTTAAGGTGGGATCATGTCTTCAAGAATCGAGATTTCGAGAAAACGCATCGCCACTTAAGGCGGAATCATGCCTATGAGGAGGCGCATCGCCATTTAAGGCGGAATCATGTCTTCAAGAATCGAGATTTTGAGAAGACGCATCGCCTTTTAAGGCGGAATCATGCCTACGAGAAGGCGCATCGCTATTTAAGGCGGGATCATATCTTCAAGAATCAAGATTTCGAGAAGAAGCATCACCACTTAAGGCGGAATCATGCCTACGAGGAGGCGCATCGCCTGAGAAGACGCAATAATCATGCCTGTAAAGGCGCATCATCATAAAAGATGGAATAATCATGCCTGTAAAGGCGCATCACCTGAGAAGGCGGAATAATTTTGCCTGTAAAGGCACGTCGTCTGAAAAGATGGAATAATCATGCCTATAAAGGCGCATCGCCTGAGAATGCGGAATCATGCCTTCAAGAATCGAGATTTCGAGAAGGAGCATCACTACGTAAGACAGTATCAAGCTTTGGGCTTGCATGACTGTTGCTCGGCTAAAGGAGTTATTTCTTGAGCGCGAGTCTTTTTTATATTATTTATAATTTTGAGGAAAAAGTTTATACGTTGTCCACGTTTTACTTGTTAGACTTTGTATGTTAACCTTTTTTGCTCAAATGTTTGCCCGTAAGAGAGATAATTAGCTCGTCACGGGACATTGTGAGGAATTACCCTTTGCTAGATGATTAGCTCGATAAGGGTGTTTAAAATTGTTCCTCGCTAACTTAATACAATCTTGTACGAAGAAGATTGTGTCTCGCTACCTTTCGAGAAGGATTGCGCAAGAGTTTTTTCTCTCTAACCTTTAAGAAGGCTTGCACGAGTTATTTTGTTCGCTAACCTTTAAGAAGGCTTGCACGAGTTTTGATAAAGACCTGCTAGCTCGTGGAGCTTCGACGCAAGATTTTTTTTTGTTTTTTAACTTGCTTGCTCGAAGAGCTACGACACAAGATTTTTTTTAACTTGCTTGCTCAAAGAGCTACGACGCAAGATTTTCGTGACTTGTTTGCTCGATGAGCTACGACGCAAGATTTTTTTGACTTGCTTGCTCAAAGAGCTACGACGCAAGATTTTTGTGACTTGCTTACTCGAGGAGCTACGACGCAAGATTTTTTTAACTTGCTTGCTGGAAGAGCTACGACTCAAGATTTTCGTGACTTGCTTGCTCGAGGAGCTACAACGCAAGATTTTTTTGACTTGCTTGCTCAAAGAGCTACGACGCAAGATTTTTGTGACTTGCTTACTCGATGAGCTACGGCGCAAGATTTTTTTGACTTGCTTGCTCAAAGAGCTACGACACAAGATTTTTGTGACTTGCTTACTCGATGAGCTACGGCGCAAGATTTTTTTGACTTGCTTGCTCGAAGAGCTATGACGCAAGATTTTTGTGACTTGCTTGCTCGAGGGGCTACATCGCAAGATTTTTTTGACTTGCTTGCTCAAAGAGCTACGACGCAAGATTTTTGTGACTTGCTTACTTGATGAGCTACGACGCAAGATTTTTTTGACTTGCTTGCTCGAAGAGCTATGACGCAAGATTTTTGTGACTTGCTTGCTCGAGGAGCTACGGCGCAAGATTTTCGTGACTTGCTTGCTAAAGGAGCTACGATGCAAGATATCATAAAGAGTATTCTTGCAAAAAGGAAAAAATTTCTTTTTTTATCACAAGAAATTTTTATGTGCCTCTCAGGGTTTAAAAATGTGAGCCCTAAAAAATGCTTTTGACATATAAACATGCAATAGATTCAAATTTTTTGCTATGAATCAAATTATGTGCTCTCATATAGGATAATATTTTTGAATTTTATGAAATTCAAAGTATAAGCAATTACTTTTGTTTTAATTTTTCAAAATAAATAATTTTCAATATACGTGTACCACAAGCCCCCAACTTTTAACATGTTTGATTTTATAAAATGCAACATATTAAAAGGATGTAAATCGAGAATAACCTGATTGGGGTGGGCAAAAGGTCTTGCCCGAGGAATCTCTGAAGTCGTTGAGAATGCTTCAGCTCCCAACTGAATCCTTTGCCTCATGGGATAGTGGTGCAGTGCACCGTCTAATAAATTAATTAATTAACAAACGAAATAGTACAATTCCGCTGCTACTACGTAGACTACGGAAATTCATTTTTTTTAAAAAGAGATCAAATCCGCTGCTACTACGTAGACTATGGAAATTCACCCATTTATTTCTTAAAAAAGAAAATCTCTTTAAAAATAAAAATAAAAGCCCACTAACATAAAAATTAATTTTTTGGCCTTTAAATTTTTTCTGAAGATATAAGTTGATTTTGATTTTTTTTTCTTTTTGTCATACATTATGAAATAAATAACCAAGTAAAATAACCTCCACTATTGTGTTAACCAAGTAAAACTGCCCCCCACTATTGTATAGCCCAGATTCGTGGCCCACAAATAGGTAGCTTGAAGTGCTTTGTCTTTAAAAAACCAAAACATAAGACTTATATGCACCCACCTCATTCACACCCATATTTCGAACATGGCAGCAACAAAAACCCAACAACCCTTTATCACCAAAATACCCAACTTTTGCAATTAGATTAAAAATAACCTGTAGGTGCAAAATATGCCGCGTCTGTCCCTGCTTGTGGACGGACGGCGCGAGGTAAGATTTCAGGGATTTAATCTGGCGGTGATGCGGTCGAAAAGCTACAGCACGAGGTCCAAGCGGTGGAGCGGGTGCGTGCGAGATCCTGGCAGTAACTCGAGGCTGGCGCTTGATAGAAACGGTCTATGTGTGTGTGAGGCTGATCGCAGTGGGCTTGGGGCTCTATCACGACGACATTGAAGCTCGAAACCCGGTGACGCTGGAAACTGGAATTCGGCGAGATTAAAACTCGATACTGGGGGACTCTCATGGTCGTTGCTTCAGGTGTGTGTTGACCTCGACAGCACCGTGAGAGGACCCTGACGATTTAGACGATTGATTAGCGTTTAAGTATGCATGTATTTTACCTATTTTGTGTACTATAATGTATTGTTTAACGTATTTATATATAATTTCACACTTTCTAATTAGTTATAAGTATTTATGTTTTCTATATAAATAAGAAGCATATGTATAATTCAACCTAACCATTATGTCTATTGTATATTGTTGAGGTCTTAAGTGGAGTTATATTTATCCAAATTTTATGATATTGAACACCTAAGACAATGTATATTGGACTCGTGATATGGCAACTTCATCTTCTAAAAAAATAACCTCTATTTGTGTGTTAGGGGGAGCTGGAAATAGTCTTAATAAAGAATTTACTCGAGTAGCAAATAAGCTAGGTGGTATACTAGCTCGGAGAAATATCAAACTAGTACACGGAGGAGGCACACTTGGTCTGGTAGGTAATGTTGCCTTGACAGCATCTTGGGGAGGATCTGAAGTTCAGGGAGTCGTTCACACAGGTATAAAAAGAGTTAATCCTACTACAATTGGTGAGGAAATACATATTTCATCCTTAATTGACAGAATACCAAAATTGATAGAAATCTCTGATGCATTCATAGCCCTTCTAGGTGGTATTCTTAATTTGGAAGAAATATTTAACATTGTATGTTGGTCATGTTTAAGTATTCATTCAAAACCTGTGGGACTACTGAATATTAATGGTTATTATGATGGGTTACTAACTTTTTTGGATCATGTGAAGCAACAAGGTTTTATTGAAGAATCAGAACGTCAACTCTTTACAGCAGATTCAGATCCAGAACAATTAATAGAAAAACTCAATGCCTGTGAGATTAAAAGTTGCCCAATCACGTCTCAGGTAAACTGATTAGGAACTCGACCCAGAAAAAGTCAGGATGATTTAGATTTACATTTGTAAAAAAAAAAAAAAAGCATATATATATATATCTGTTTGTGTATTTCAGGTTTATTGCTATAAATTTCTCTGAGGAATCAGGTAATCTCTTCTCTTTTACAATTTCGTCTATCCATAATTGAGGACAATGTGTTGTTTAAATTGGGGGGTGGGGATTAGTTGACTTCTTTTAAAAAAATCCAAAAAAATTTAAAAAATAAAAAATAAAATAAAGAGTTAAAAAAATATTAAAAAAAACTATAAAGATGACAGAGTAAAGGGGGTAAGAAAATTAACCTTTTTTTTGTACCTTCGAGACGCATCACAACCACGACTTTTTAAATTTACTGATGTCTTAATTTTAATATATGCTATTTAACAAACTTAGTACATTTTTTTTTCTATTTTGGTTAAGTACATTCTAATAGATGTTTATAAGTCATCCTCATTTCACACACACTGTGACAAAAGATTATGGACTATAATTGAATAATTCTACTAATTTTTCTATTTTACAAATGGTTGCAATTGATTGTTGAAAAAAATATTATTTTAACAAGATTTACATTAGAAAACTGCAACTTTTGTTTAGTGGATATGAACCTACCCTGTGAAAATTTGTGCCTAAATAGCATGTTTGAGCATTCTTTTATGTGAGATACTCTGTCATGAATTATGTTCTTCAGAACTTGTTTTGAATCTGTATCAGTCACTCTGTATGCATACATAAGAATGATGAAGACAATTAAGACTTACCTTTCTTTTCCAATAAAACCTACCGAATTTTTCAATGCCTTAGTAAACCCCTTTGAGCCTAAATAAAACCTTTTCTTTTACCAAAAAATCATAATTATCAGTTCTCAAAGTGTGAATAAGGTGAATTATTCTTGTGAAGGTGTCAAAAAAAAAAAAAATGAAAAAAAAGAAGAAAAAAAAATGAAAAAAAAGAAAACAAAAAAAAGTGATGTTTATTGGAATAATGATGAGGATGGCGAAGGACAGTATTGAAGAGATTTGAAGATGCGAATCAAAGCCTAAATATAATTCTTCCTACATTTGGTTGCAGACCACTTTGAGTCAAAATCCAGAGCCGATTTTCTTCATAACTTCACCCTAAGCCTCATTACAACTAAATAAAGTCCTTCTAACTTATGTTGCATGCATTGTTGATTGACTGACGGATGTATAACCAAGCTTATGATAGAAATATTCACGATATAGAGTTTGAGCGTAAACACTAGCCACATTGAGAGATGTAAGGCGTGTGAAATCCACTGGCAAAAGTTGTTTATTCTAACAACTATCTTGTTAAAAACAAAAAAAAAAAAATATTTTCATCATGAAAGTTGTTAACCATAGTAAAATATCAAGATAATAGAATTATGACGTGAACTCCATACCTTTTGGTCACTTAACTTGAGCACAACAGGGGATGACTATCAAACTGTCTATCTAGATTGTATTGAGCATAAAATAGTTCTAAAATGCAATAGTTTGTTAATTTAGATATATTATAACAAAGAGTTGGTAAGATGCAAATAAAAGCATCATCACAAAATTATGTTACACTTTCATCACTAGAGACTAGTAATGAGCTGGTTGGGGAGTGTGATTAGCGTCTAATTATGCATGTATTTTACCTATTTTGTGTACTATAATGTATTGTTTAGCGTATTTATATATAATTTCACACTTTCTAATTAGTTATAAGTATTTATGTTTTCTATATAAATAAGAAACATATGTATAATTCAACCTAACCATTATGTCTATCGTATATTGTTGAGGTCTTAAGTGGAGTTATATTTATCCAAATTTTATGATATTGAACACCTAAGACAAATTACTAAATACTTAAGACACTTTAGTGATCCAATTTTACAAGTTTGGATTGTATTTGTACTCAAAAGTGAAGACTCCATTTCTGTCCAATGTTTGGACTCAAAACACATTTTCGTATTTGCACAATATCTGGAGCCTCACTAAACCAATTGAACCAATTCCAGTTTTATTTGATCTCTAATTCGTTGCTATACAACTTGTCTTCAGGGATCAAGTGTCAAAAGTTCCGGCTTCAATGGTCAAAATGACAATCAATGCAAGGGCATCAGAATTCCGCCATCTCAGTACACATGTTGGGAAATAATTCACCATAATTCACACAAAAGTCCAATTTACACAAGACCAAAGCCATTGGTTAGACAAGAAATTCATCAAGACACAGTAAAAATATTTAAGGCGTTGATTTTGTGCAAGCTGAGATATCAGCTTTTCAAGAGACCACCATAAATTCGCGGAGAAAAACAATCCAGTTTTACCAACTTCACTATTCTGGTCATAACTCACAATATAGAGATCCGATTTTTGAGATCTTAGACTCCTTGGAAAGCTAATCCAACGACCTACAACTTTCATTCAGAAGTCAAGATGAAATTCGGACGGCAAGGGAAATTAAATTACTGATCTTTACAAGACACGTGAATTAGTTGCTAAAGTCTCCATGATTCACTATTTTGAGGCCTATATAAAGAGCCCTTTAGCAACCCTTGAAGGCATCCCATTTTCGTTGTAATCCTTCTATCTTAGTCTAGTATCTCTCTTAGAAATATGAGTTCTTATTGTATTAGTATGAGTAGCTAAATATTTTACTAGAGTTAGGGATGAAGCTTTAGTAAAGTATTAGTAATGTTCTTGGTTATTCAATAAAGATTTTCAAAGTTTCAATCCTTTAGTCATTTGAAGAGTTTTTAAGAGAGGTTTTGATGTGTCATTACTTTGATTTGTTGTAGACTTATTGGCACAACAAATGCTTAGTTTTACACATCAACTATTGATTTTATAAACTTGTTCGAAGGTCTAAAGGTACTTTTCAAAAGTATTATATGTGCTCAAAGTTATATCTTCCGATTGAAATCACTTGATTGTTAGATTTCGATTGAGTTATCAAAGATAACCAAGATCATAACTCTAGTATTTTTATCTAAAGTGGAATCCCGAAGCTCTAGTATTTTGTTACTTTATTGAAACCTCTCAACTAGATAATATCTTTTTCTTCCAAATCTCCCTGTGGTTCGACACTCGGTCTCCCGAGAAATTTTATTACTTGAAATCAACCTACACTTGGGTACGTAACTCTCAAGGAGCTATCAAGTTTTTGGCGCCGTTGCCGGGGAGGTTTTGCGGAGAACAAATCCATCGGTTGTGAGGTTTATCCTCACAAGTTTGTGAGTTCTTCTCTCTATTACTCTACTGTATTATATTTATTTGTATGCATAATTGGACTCGTGATATTATAAGTGGTCGTTTAATAAGAGGTTATAACATTAATTTTAGAAATATTTCATCAAGTATGGCCGACAATGAAAGTGTTGATGGAGATAATGTTCAAAACCAAAATGATTTTGAAAGACGCAATATTGAAAATTTGCATGTGCGTTCTATGCGTGAATTTATTGAACCCCAACGAAATTCGGTTCCATCATGCATGGTGTACCCTCAAGATGCAGATAATTTTAGGTTTAAACATGGTATGATTCAATTGCTCCCTAATTATCATGGTTTTGACTATGAAAATCCTTACTTGCATTTAAAAGAATTTGAAGAAATTTGTGCAACATTTAATGAACCAATGTGTACTCAAGAAGCTATTAAGCTAAAGTTATTTCCTTTTTCTCTTAAAGACAAAGCAAAAACTTGGCTTAATTCTCTTAAATCAAACTCAATTACATCTTGGCAACAAATTCAAACAGAATTTTTGAAAAAATTCTTCCCAATTAATAAGACGAACACTTTAAAAAAAGAAATCAAGAATTTTTTCCAAAAGAGTGATGAGCAATATTTTAAATGTTGGGAACGTTTTAAGGATTTATTAAATGCTTTCCCTCACCATGGTTTTGAAACTTGGAGAACCGTAAGTTTCTTCTATGAAGGTTTAAACGCTGAAACAAAATAATTTGTGGAAATGATGTGTAATGGTGAATTTTTGGATAAAAATCCTGATGATGCACTTGAGTATTTAGACCATCTAGTTGAAAAAACTCAATCTTGGTATAATAAAAAGACTTCTGAAGGTTCAATTAGATCTAAGCTTGAAAATTCTAAAGGAAAATATAATTTAAGTCAAGAAGACGATCTAAATGCTAGAATTGAAAGTTTAACTAAACAAGTTGAAAGTTTGCAACTAAAGAAACCTAAGTGTTGGGACAATCTTGGTATTTTGATTAGATCCCAAAACCCCGGATGAATTTGCCTAAGTATAGTGTTCAGGATAAAATAGCTCAGGATAGTTAGGTCAGAGATTCAGTACAGAAGAACCATACTGAAGACTGAAGAATATTGGAGTCGACCCAATTTACTGAGGTCTGAAGTGTAAACCATTCTGAAGAAGTCAGTCAGTCTCGCTGAAG
>JAPKLY010004857.1:0-13628 GCA_026898435.1 Prunella vulgaris
ACCAATGAGAAGCTGCCACCTATGTACGGACCTGACATAAAGACTGATCTGTCAGTACCAGAATCAGAAGCAACCAGCAACCTAGGATGTAACCTTTTTAAAGGGCGGCTGCATTAATTCTAAGCAGATATTTAATGAGCTATCAACCATTAATGCTTGGAGAAGCTGACCATCCAAAATCTGGAGAAGATTTTTGGGACGTTGGACTACAACTTTTTTACAGAATTGACCATCCAAAACCTGAGGAAAATCTGGAAAAACGTTGGGACACCAAAATAGCTTGAATTTGAAACTATCTCTCCAACGGATAGTATTTCAAATTTAAGTCTATAAATACAAGAGATGAAGAAGAAGCCATATATGGGAAACTAACAAGCTCAAATCTGAAAGCTCTCCAAAGTTCATACACTCAAAGCACTCCATAGTTTCCCAAGGGCTTACATTGCTTAGAATTCTATCTTGTATTTAGGCTTACATTGTAAAATCATAGAAGCCTACTGAGATAACCCTATTTAGATATTGATCTTCATTGTAAAGGGTTGTCTCAACCTTAGTTGGAAAACTCAAGCTCTTAAAACTGTGATAGTTTCAAGGCTGTGAGTAGAAGAAAGTAAGCTGAGAAGTGACTCAGTCTGAAATCTGAGAGGACTAGGACTCAGTGACAATCCTAGGGATCAAGAGAGGCTATTCTTGATCAGTGCACCTTGGCACTCTAAAACAAAGAATTCCTGTGGTTAAGGAATTCTACTGTTAAATCAGGAAAAGTGGATGTAGGAGAATTGAACTCCGAACCACTATAAATCTCTGTGTCCCCTGTGTGAGTTAATTGCTTCAATTGTTTAAAATAATTCGCTGCACAACTTAAACGTTGATCAAATCATCAGGCTACTTTTCAGGCGACCTTCAAGTCCACTGATACTCATAAGTGGCCTGTGCTTTTTAAGAAAATCCACTGATTAACTGATCTTTAAAAATCTGAACTTACAATGTATTCCCCCCATACACCTGTCTTTATTTATTCGGGACCAACAAGTGGTATCAGAGCAGGGGTTCTAAGAACCACTGCCTTGATTTATCATTAGTGGTCATTTGAACTGTTCTGATTAATCTTTCTTGAAGTTTTTCTTGGTAAACATGTCTACACAAGCAGAAGGATCAATCAACACAGGGAACACTACCACAGGACTAGCCCACACCAATATTGTTGGAAGCTCAGACTCCAACATGGGAACCAATTGATTAGGGTCATAATTGCATGTTTTTGCATCCATTTCTATATGGTTTTGATGTTCTTATGTTCATATTTGACCCTAAAATGATATACTTTGTGCATTTAACCCTTTTGTGGCAAGAAAATGTGCTTTGTAGGTGAAAAGGAGCAAAACGAGGAAGAAATGAGCAAGTTTGAGAAAAGTCCAAAATTCTGGGGTTTAGCAAATTGATGAAATTAATGTTCAATGTCGAAGAGCTTGAAGAGAGGATCACAACGAAAAAAGAATCGAGTCAATCGGAGTTCTAGAGCTCAAGATATGATGAAAACGAGGAGAGTCGAGCATGACCCAGACCAAGGACCTTGATCGACAGGACTCCTTCATCGATCGGCAGCTTCCGCGCGAGTACAACCCTGGATCGGCAGGCGTCGCGCGACTGAGCGCGCAACCATCATTTTTCGGCAGGTGATCAAGTCTTGTGAGACACAATGCTCCTCCGCGCGACCAAGCTTTCGACCATGGTCGGCAGCTACTCAGTTGGTGGTCAACAGCAGTTCCGAAATTCCACATTTTCAGGGTAATTTTTGTATTTTCGCGCGTTTCAATGAAGGACACTTTGGACTAAACATTGTGGGCACTATAAATACCTCAAGGATCAGATTCTCAAGGCATCTAGATCATAATTCCAAGTTCTTAGATTAGTTTAGAGAGAGAATTAGGTAGTCACTTAGTGGGTTCTTAGTTAGATTCAATCTCCTTTCTTCCATAACTTTTGATCCGTCCGTCGGATTTTAGATCCGTTTATTCCTACATACTCGTAGTGATTAGAGCTTTTTTCCTGCAGTTCATTTTTTGCATTTTGATCTTTGGATCAAGACTTGGCATTTTGGAGGTTTGTAGACTGTATTCAATTTCTCCACTTATGGTAAGTTTTCCTTTAATTCTCTTATTTTAATTCATATTCATGTTGTTTAGATTGTTAATTGTTGATTTTCAATTCCAATTAGCCATGAGCCAATTCCTTGTTGCATGGTTGTATGATCTCTATGGTGAATTTAGTCTCTTGTTAATCCTATGCATGAATTAGTGATCTTGATGTGTTAGTTCTCTTATTAATGACTCGTATGAATGCTTGGGATGTTTAATTGGAATGTATGGCTTATATGTTTTAGCAATGAAATGAGAATTGAGCTATAAGGACTCTATGCATACCAAGTGTTTGATATTTGGCTTGTATGATCAATGAGAATTGCATATTAGCCTAAGACCTCTTAATTGGAGTGTTGGGAGTTGTAGAGAGATCTATACATCCAATAGAGCCCTTACCTTGTGTTGTAGAGAGATCTAGACACTAGTTGGCTTGACTAAGACACCAAGAGATCTTTTGCATGCTAGGATGGATAAGACACTTAAGGAACCATAGTAGGATTACTTCCATTTACACTTCACACTTGCTCACTTCTTTGAGGTGATAGTTAGGATTACTATTTCTTGTTTGATTTAGTAGATAGAAACCTTGATTGATTTCTTTCTTTCCTAGCTATTAGCCTTTGTAGACATTCAATACTAGCTTGTTATCGCATCGTTTCCCTGTGTTCGATATTTAACTTGGTTAACTTGCCACGACAACAATGACCACGTTCACTTGCGTGGAAATCATCACGATTTTGGCAAACACCAATCCTCTCAATCATCTTGCACATAACAAGCTACCCCAGTTCTCAGTAGAAGGATATGATTTCTGGAAAATAAGGATGAGGGCTCACCTAGCCTGTGTGCATGATGAAATGCTAAGGGTAATTACAAAGGGCCCCTTTGTCTTTATGACCGCTAATCCTAGGATCACACAAGCTCAGATTAATGATCCTAGAGAAGAGTGGCCTAAGGATGAAGACATCTTCACTGCTGATGAGAGGAAGAGACACAATCTCAATTTTATGGCTATGAATATATTGTACACATCTATCCCTAACTCTGTCATGGGAAGGGTTGTCCACTGTACAACTGCAAAAGAAATATGGGATACTCTTGCTCTCCTGTGTGAGGGAACTGACAAAATAAAAGAAAATAAATTGTCAGTGGCTGTTAAAAAATATGAACAGTTCTCAATGGAATCAAATGAGACCATTGATCACCTTGATGGCAGATTCACTGACATTATGAATGAGATAAACTCCCTTAGTAAGGTTTACACCAAGAGGGAGGTTGCTCTCAAAATTCTCAGGGGACTCTCACCTAGGTGGGATGTCTACTCAGTGATGATGCAGAACACCAAAGACCTATCTAACATGTCTATGCAGCAAGTGTTCTCAGAACTCAAGACCTATGAGTTTGATCTCAATAGGAAAAGAGCTACAGAAGAGTCTTCCTCATCTGAGAAAGGAGTAGCCTTCAAGGCAAACAGTTCTGATGCTGTACTAGCCAAGATCAAGAAAGCCAACAAGCCCTGCAAGTCCCAAAGCAAGGCTGAAATGAAAGAAGAAATGAGCCTTCTAGTCAGAAGATTTGAGAAGCTGAATTCAAGATTTGGCAAATATAAGAGATACTACCAGGATAGCAAGGAAAGGAAGTCCAGGTTCACTCCAAGAAATGAAAAAGAACCTGAAAATGAATACAAGAGAAATAACAAGAGTAAGGAATCCACTTCAAAATCTGAACCCAGAAGGAAAGACAAAGAAAAAGGTGAAGAAGATGATAAGAGATGCTTCCAGTGTAATAAGACAGGCCACTTCCAGTGTGACTCTCCTCAGCTGAGCTCCAAGGAAAGGAAGGAGAGGCAAGCCAAGAGAGACTAGAGACTGGAAAGAAGGGCAATGGTGGCAGAAGATGAGGAGGCTGCAAGCTCATCTGAGGAAATGTTCACTGATAGCAGTGATGATGATCTATGCCTCATGGCCAATGATGAACCTGAGGTAAAATCCCATCTTTGTCAATATATAGCACACTCACCTAAGCCTAGCTCAGAGTCAGCAGGGGAACTCAACCTTCAGTTCTCATTGGAACAATTGATGGTTGACTTCTCCAGGCTGCAAGAGGCATACCTCACTCTTGAGGAAGAAAATAGGATGCTAGCAAATGAAAATAACAAGCTACCTGAATCTGAGATTGAAGCAGACCTTGCCTCAGTATCCCAAACCATTGCCCAAATGAAGTGGAAACACTCAAGAGTCAGGTCAGTGCCAAGGATGAGCTGATCAGAGGACTGACCAATGATCAGATCAGACTAGTTGGTGAAAACAATGAGCTAGCCATCCAAATCAAAACCCTTATCAGCAATGTGAACTTGCTGAAGGAATCTGAGGATCATCTTCTGAAAAAGCTAGAATCTCTAAATAAACCCTCTCTAGCAATAGAGAAGATTTTGAGCTTACAAAATAGCTCTGAAAGCAGACATGGGATAGGATTCTTCCCATGCAAATCCTCAGAAGGCCCTCTCAACACTGCTCCCACCAGCAGCAACGAGAGAGTGTTTGTGAGGTCCTCTGAGAATCCCAGAAGGACCCCTGATAATGGCTAAAAGCCTATTGAACCTACTGAGAAGGTGATAATGCCAAGTAGGTCCACTGATAAGGCTAGAACAGCTTATGCACCTCTCAGAACAAAACCCAAGAAGAACCAATCTTCCAGAAATAAATGGAGTAATGTTCAGTACACTTATCCTCAACCTAGATCATCTCTCAGAAGACAATCTAGGCAGAGGACATACTGGCCTGAACCATCTATCAGGGGACCTGACAGAAGGGTTCACTTTAGGGAACCATTCTCATACATGCCCTATGAGAGGAAGTATATCTCCCCTTATCAACAACACTTCAGGCCAGCTGCACCAAAGCCCTTTAGAAACAGGAGACATGACAAGTCACTTGTCTCACAAAGGACTGGCACTGATAGACAGTCAACTCCTAGGGCACTTAAGGAGCCCACTGTCTATGTAGATGTTTATGGGAAAAGAATCAGCCAGTCCAAAGTAACCAGGACTATTAAGCAGATTTGGATCCCTAAGGGTACATCTAACGAAATAGGACCCAACACAAAATGGGTACCTAAGAACTGATTTTTATGCAGGGTTCCTTGGATACTTAAGATGACTGGTATCTGGATAGTGGTTGCTCAAGGCATATGACTGGAAACCAAAGTCTCCTGACTAACTACAAGGAAAAGAAAGGTCCTCAGGTCACTTTTGGTGACAACTCAAAAGGAGACACAAAAGGTTATGGTGCCCTGATGATAGGAACAGTCTAGGTAACAAATGTATCATATGTCAGTGGACTGAAACATAACCTACTCTCTATAAACCAACTATGTGATAAGGGATATAATGTTGAATTTTCAAGTAACCTTTGCTGTGTAAGAATGCATCAAATACACAGGTACTACTAACAGGGTCCAGAAGAGGAAATATCTATCTTGCAAATTGGAGATCATGTCCTAAAGAGACCTGTCTCATTACCAAGAGCTCAAGTGACCTGACATGGCTATGCACAGAAGGCTCAATCACCTTAATTTCAAGACCCTCAACAAAATCTCAAGGCTGAGCCTAGTGAAAGGAATACCAAATGAGGTGTTCAATAAAGATCACATTTGCAAAGCTTTCCAAGAAGGAAAGTAAATAAAATCCTCATTCAAAAGCAACACAACTCCCTCTACTGACAGGGTACTTCAACTTCTACACATGGACCTCTTTGGACCTGTCACACCTACCAGCATAAATGGAAGCAAGTACACACTGGTAGTGGTGGATGACTTCTCAAGATTCACTTGGGTGATATTCATGTCCAGTAAGAAGGATACCCAACTAAGGCGGCCTTAGTTACTGAGAAAGATTTAATGAAAAGGATCTATCTATCATCAAGATACGATTTGATAAAGGTACTGAGTTCATAAATTCTATAATCACTGACTTTTGCAATAAGTCAGGTATATCCCATGAGACCTCAGCTGCTATAACTCCTCAACAAAATGGGATAGCTGAAAGAAGAAACAAGACTTTGAAGGAGGCTGCCAGAACCATGCTTGCTGATGCACAAATCCCGGCTGAAGCCATTCATACAGCCTGTTACACACAAAATAGATCCATGCTCACGAAAACTCAAGGTAAAACCCCCTATGAGCTATAGAATGGTAGGAAGCCTCAGGTATCCTATTTTCATGTCTTTGGTTGTAAGTGTTTCATTCACAACAATGGGAAAAGGTAACTTAAAACTTTTGATAGCAAAGCTGATGAAGGAATCTTCCTTGGATACTCCCAAATCAGTAGAGCCTTCAGGGTATATAACCTTAGAACCCTTGTTGTGGAAGAAACACCCCATGTTGTCTTTGATGAATCTACTCTTGAGTCCAGGAAAGATCAGACTACCAAAGAAATCACTGAGAAAATGACTAACCTGACTCTGGACAAGTCCACTGATAAGAAGGTGGATGCCTACACTCCAACATGGGACAACCTAGGATCAAAAGAGTCGAAGGACTGCTCTCAGAGGTCAAACCAGCTTGAGAAAACCATCTCTGATGAGAATGAGTTGAATGACCCAATGCCAGCTCCTCTGGTAACTTCTGTTAATGAAGAAGCTGGCCAAGATGAGACAGACACTGAGCATAATATTCAGGGGGAAGCCAGACTAGACTTTGCTGATAACCTAGAAAGAACCCTGAATGATGACTCAGGACTCTTTCCCTCTGCTCTATCTCCTGAATTACTTAGAATTTCCCAATCTAGTGACTCAATCCCAGTTGAAAGTCTATCCCCTGAGGATAACTACACTGAGAGAGGACAATCCAAAAGAAACTGGTTGGTTGATCATCCAATCAATCAAATTCTAGGAGATCCTAATTTAGGAGATCCTAATCTAGGAGTCAAAACTAGAAGTTTTCATGGAGAGAATGCTCTCTTTTGTTGTTTTCTTTCAGCACAGGAACCCAAGACTATTGAAGAAGTCTTGAAGGATCCAAACTAGATCATTGCCATGGAAGAAGAACTCAACCAGTTTACAAGGAATCAGGTGTGGGAACTTGTCAAAAGACCAAAGCATGCCAACATCATTGGAACAAAACGGGTCTTCAAGAATAAGAAGGATGAAAATGATGTGATTGTCAGAAACAAAGCAGGACTGGTGGCCAAAGGATACTTTCAAGTTGAAGGGTTTGATTATGATGAAACCTTTGCACCAGTAGCCAGACTAGAAGCAATCAGGCTATTTCTTGCCTATGCTGCCCACAAAAAGTTCAAGGTCTACCAAATTGATGTTAACAGTGCATTCCTTAATGGAGTTCTGAGTGAGGAAGTATATGTGGAACAACCCCCTGGGTTTGAGGAAGGCAACAAAGTATACAAGCTAAGAAAAGCACTATATGGCCTGAAACAAGCCCCAAGAGCCTGGTATGACACTTTGTCATAGTTTCTCTTGGAGCATGGTTTCACTAAAGGGAGTGTTGACAGAACACTTTTCAGAATAACACATGGAGAGTACATACTCTTGGTCCAAATCTATGTAGATGATATCATATTTGGATCCCAGAATGAAGACTTATGCACAAGGTTCTCACATCTCATGAAAGGAAAGTTTGAGATGTCCATAATGGGAGAAATGAATTTCTTCCTAGGACTGCAAGTCAGGCAGTCCCCTGAAGGAATATTCATCAATCAAGCAAAATACACAAGGGAGCTGATTTAGAAATTTGGTTGCAGCTCAAGCAAAGTAGTCAAGGTACCTATGAACACAAACACAAAGCTTGCACCTGATGAAGAAGGAGAAGCTGTGGATCATACTACTCATAGAGGAATCATTGGATCCCACTATACCTCACTGCAAGCAGGCCTGACATCACTTATGCAGTAGGGATCTGTGCAAGATATCGGGCTAGTCCCAAGAAGAGTCACCTGGAAGCCAGAAAGAAGATCCTTAGATATCTCAAGGGTACTGTCAACATGGGACTCTGGTACCCCTCTGATGATAACTTTGAATTAATAGGCTACTCTGATGCTGACTATGGAGGATGCAGAATTGATAGGAAGCCAACCACAGGGACTTGCCAATTCCTTGGAAACAAATTGATATCCTGGTTCTCAAAGAAGTAGAGTTCAGTAGCAACAAGCACCACCGAAGCTGAATATATGGATGTTGGAAGTTGCTGTGCTCAAATACTATGGATAAGGCAACAACTAACTGATTACAACAATCAGGCCAGTGAAGTACCTATCTTCTTTGATAACAACAGTGCCATAGCAATATCACAAAACCCAGTACTTCACACAAGATGCAAGCATGTGGATATAAGGCACCACTTCATCAGAGACCATGTAGAAAAGAAGGATGTATGCTTTGTGAAGATCCACACTGACAAACAAAGGGCAGATATACTCACAAAACCCTTGGCTGAAGCAAGGTTTCATGTGTTATCAGTGGAGTTAGGTCTACTTGATCCTGAGAATGAGAATTGATCAGGATACTCAAACTTTAAAAGAATCAACCAAGATCAATTCACTGTCAGGCTACTGATCAAGGGGGAATGCTCTTCAAACAAGTGGACTCCACTGATAATGTCCTCTGATACTCCACTAATGTGCCCTGAATATCAGACGACACTCCACCCCTGAATTCAACTAGACTGAGCAAAAGTCCGCTGATTACTCCACTGAGACACTTTTTGACAGACGGTTACTTTATTGGAAATTGCACCTGCGGCGCATTTAATGCGATAGTAAGTGTGCAGTAAAATCTCGGGAGATGATTTTCAAGCAGTTATCTCTCATGAAAAACCCCACTTTTAACCGCCATGTTCTTCAATCTCAGTCGTTGATCTTAACCCAATCCTACTTTCCATATCTGGTAATAATTACAAATTACTTGGGAAGTTAAATCACTTTATCTTCCAAATGATTATTTCACTCTCCACCATAGATTAAAATTCTTCTATTCAATCTCCACCCTTGATTGCCAATATAAATAACCTTCACACTTAGTAGTTTTTACACACGATTCAACTGCTATTAACCCACAAACTTCCCAGACTTTCTCTTTCTCAACATTAACCCTACTTCAACCCTTGCTTCCTCCAAACACCATGTCTCAAATATATGTTGACTACAAAGAGCTTTCCAACAGCAAAAACTTCTGGTATGAACCAATAGTCTGTTTCAATCACCCCAAAGTCCTCTCTGACCCTGACCTATATCATATTCGAAGAGCCCTTGACCTTGTAAGAAATGCTGGGCTCGATTGATTTCTTTCGAAGGGATAAGAAAAATTCTATGACAGATAGGTGCTGGAATTCTTTTTGGATATGGAGAAAATCATCACATCCATAAGGTCTGCCATCAAGATGGAAAGGAGTGAGAAAACGGTAGATAAGAAGGGGAGAGAGGTCATAGAAGCTGTGATGAATAGGCACAAGTTCACTTTGAGGCAGGAGGATCTTCATAACATATTTGCGTTGCCAAACGAGGGGTTGGACCCAGCAACTTACAAGCAAGGAGAAGAGGAGAAGTTCTTAAACACAATAACAAAGAAGAGGGAGCAGTATGTTACTACCTTTCACAAGAAGCTGCTAAAACCTGAATTTGAGGTTTTAGCAGAGATTGTTGGGAAATGTGTTCTAGCAAACCAGGGGAGCATAGAACAAGTAAGCAAGATAAAGTTGAGGCTGATGGCAGCCATTGTAGACACCACTGATAGGGTGAAGTTCAACTGGCACTAGTTCTTCATTACAAATCTTAGGGAAGAAAGGAATAAGTTGAAGGTGGTCAAAGGGAGGATGCTGATTGAGCACAAGTTGTGTTATGCCTCAAGAGTGTCTCTTATCATTGAGGCACTGAATCTGAAATACAACTTCCCTGATACAAGGTCCTGGAACAAAGCCAAGATCCTGTTTAACTCTGAGAAACTGTTGGAGAAGATGAAGGTAGCAGCACTAGTTGGTGAAGCAAGGAGAGAGCAGGCTACTATCCCTGAGGAGTCAGGGGAGGACAGTCCCCCTGCTAACATCAAGAAGAGGGCTCTAAAGCCTAGTGAAAAGATGAGATTCCACAAGGAAGAAGAGTTGGAGAAGAAAAAGAGGAGATTGGTAAAGAAAACATTCATTGAGAGCAAGGCAGTAAACAGCAGCTCAGAGAAACCTTCTCACTCATCTACTGAGAGGTCTACTGAGGAGGAAGAAGAAGAGATGAAGTCTCCCATTCATCTACTTGCCACCACTGCTCTCAAAGGAATTGAGGAAGCTGAAGAGGAGAAAGAGGAGACATCAAAGGACTCTGATGTTGAATGTTCTGAGGAAGCAGAGGATGAGAGAGAAGGACAAGAACCCTCGGAGGACTCTCAAAAGTCCACTGAGGTAGCCCATACCATACCCACTGTACCCACAACTGAAACCCCCACTGAAGGCTCTCAAAAGCCTGAAAGTGAAGCCAAAGAACAACCCACTGTCCCTCAGGCTAGTGAAGCTCTGCCTTCACTAGAAGTAGCTGATGAGGAGGAGGTCCAGTATACTTACTTGGACTCTCTGAAGGAAGAGGCTTGCTATGAAGTGGAGCAACTATACCCTGCCTTGACCTCCCATCCCACCCTCAAGGAGATGTTTGAGAGGGTTAGTCTACTTGTAAAGCTCAAGGATGCATACTTATATGAGCGTTTGGAGGCAGTGAAGGGAAATGGTGAAAGTTTCTGGAGAAAGGAAGAAAAAGAGATACTTGAGTTTGCTCAAGTAAAGAAGGTCAGTGTACTGTTACAGGAGTGCGAATTTGGCAAACTTGTTGCCAAAAAGATGGAAGAGGCAAGGCTGATATAGGGCCCCAAGGAAGTGTCTACTGATGACAGGGGAAATGATGGAGATGATGGGGAAGCCAACCCTGCTGAGAAGGGTCAGGCTGGTAACAAGAAAGAGGTGACTCAGGCTAGTAGAGCTCAGGCTAGAGAAGATCAGGAGATGACCCAGGCTAGTGAGGGTCAGGGCACTGACACTCAGGAGACTCAGAAGGAGTTAGTGCCCTCTCCTGATGAGACACCAGTGGCACAGATAGAAGGGGTGATCCAAATTGTTGTTCAGGCTGCCATGGAGCCTAAGTCTGAAGGAAAGGAGTTAGCTAGCCTAACTGACAAGATGGAGAATCTTGAAATTCTGATGGAAGAACACTCTATTGAGACTGCCCTGCTGGATGAGCACTTAGAACAGGTACAAGACTCAAACTTGACATTGATCACTAACCTGTCTAACAATGTGGACAAATTGGACATGAGTATAGGGAAGGAGATCAATGAGTTAAAAGCAAGTTTGGATCAAGAAAGGTAAGCCCATGCACAAGCCCTGATAGCAGTCAGGCAGGAGAATGAGGAAGAAAGAGAAAGATTGATACAGGCCACCATCACTGCAATGGCAGGTGACCTGATGGAGAAAATGGATGGATACATCAGACAAAGGGAAGAAGCCTTGAAAGCTGAAATAGAAGCTCAAGTAAGACAGACACTCTCAGTTCTCCCTACTCAGGCAGCTACTAACCTGATAATAGAAGAAAAGTTGCAGCCTTTTACTGATTTTGGATACAGCCAAACACTCAGTAGCTCTTGCTGAACTCTCCCGAAGAGTTAGCAAGAAGGGGGAAGAAAGTCAGATCAAAGCACTGGGTGGACCATCAGTGGGAAAGAAGACTGATCCTGAGAAGGTTATGTCAAAAGTTAGGCAGGAGATTGATACTTTGGTAAGGTCAGGAGAGCAGGCCACTGCTGGTGAGAAAAAGAAAGGAAAGGATACTGGAAGGGAGACTAAGTTATCAAAGGCCAGAGACCAGATTCTGAGAGATAAGAGGCAGAGGATTGAGCATAGGAGTGTGAGTAGTTCTGAGACTCAGGCCACTAAGAGAAGAAGGATCCTGATTGATCAGGGAGAGGAGGAAGTCAGGGAACTTCCAGTGGAAAATCCCAACCCCATTGCATCCCTTGCACCAAGTCCACCCAAGAAGGTCCAGTCCACTGAAGACCTTTTCAGGCCACCATCACTCAGTCCCTTGGCCCAGGTAGTAAGGTCAGGGAAGTCTCTTGATGAACACAACATGGATAAAGCTGAAGAGAAGAGGCGACTGATGGAGAGTGGTCAATTGGCGAAACCCCCACCACCAAGGAAGGCAAGAAATTCATATTGGAGGATGAAAGCCAAGAGGAGCCAGGCCCAGGCTAGTGAGCCAATTGCTAAGTTTCCACACAAATATCCTTGGGTTCCTAGAGAGTTCAATGACTCATGGAAGGAAGCCAAGAGGGAGTTTGTATAATCATTCTATGTGACAGGTGAGTATGAGGGGGTAGAAGCTGATGATGTCTTTCATCAGAAGATGTGGAAAACTGGCCTGGCCTATATCCCATAATCTTGAATGCATGGGAACAACACTCTGGAGGAGAGCAGTTCAAGGCTCCTGGCCCCATTCTCTTCATGCCCCCAATGGATGCCAGTGGAGAAGTCAGGATACAGGATACCTTGAACGAGTGGCTGGTGGTTTGTGACCAACAGGGATTGAGTGGACATAACAAGGATGTCATGGAGAGGAAAATGGAGTTGAAGAAGAGGGTGTTTGCCCAATATGGGGTGGAACCTGCCTTTGGGAGCCTGTGAGGCAAAGTAAGCTAATGAAGTAAGCAGAAGAAGATGGTTAAACTTGTTTTTGTTTTATTTTGGGCAGGACAGTCTAATGATTACAGTGGAATCATGTAAACTGTAATCATTTTTTATATCAATGGAAAATTTCTATCCTTTTGAGCCCAAGATAATATCCCATTATCCGCTAGGCCTATGCACTTTACTATAAACTGCTTATCTAACCTGCAGGTACTCAGTCAGGGGGAATTTCTGAAAATTTTAATTTTTGCTAAGTAAAAGTCTTCTGATAAAATGATAAGTCAGGATGAGCATTTGATCTTTTCAAAAAGAGGGAAATTGTTGGGAAATGATTTAGAAAATGTTTTGACAAAATCCCAAAGACTCCCCTGATGTTTTATGTATCACTAAGACTGAGAAAAATAACCCAAAGTGTTAAGAGACTATGACAAAAACTAAGAATAAAAGTTTATTTCTAACATGCTACTTATGCTTGAACTAGTCTGATGTAGTTAGAACTAGCCTGATGTATCCTAGACTAGCCTGATGAAGGTTTAGTAAATACACCCACTGACTGAAGGATACACCTCAGAAGACCAAGTCCAAATAGCCTGAAGAAGACTCCCCTGATGACAAGTGTCCTGATGCATTGAACACTCTCAGCATGTAAGAAGGAAGCATCCAACACATAAATGAAGTGTTAAATGCAACAAAGAGAATGTTCCAAGTCACTTGATGAAAAGACAGAGGACTTAAGTGCAACCGTTAGAACTGGACTGAGGAACGTTTAAGACAGACCAATGAGAAGCTGCCACCTATGTACGGACCTGACATAAAGACTGA
>JAPKLY010004858.1:0-13628 GCA_026898435.1 Prunella vulgaris
ACCAATGAGAAGCTGCCACCTATGTACGGACCTGACATAAAGACTGATCTGTCAGTACCAGAATCAGAAGCAACCAGCAACCTAGGATGTAACCTTTTTAAAGGGCGGCTGCATTAATTCTAAGCAGATATTTAATGAGCTATCAACCATTAATGCTTGGAGAAGCTGACCATCCAAAATCTGGAGAAGATTTTTGGGACGTTGGACTACAACTTTTTTACAGAATTGACCATCCAAAACCTGAGGAAAATCTGGAAAAACGTTGGGACACCAAAATAGCTTGAATTTGAAACTATCTCTCCAACGGATAGTATTTCAAATTTAAGTCTATAAATACAAGAGATGAAGAAGAAGCCATATATGGGAAACTAACAAGCTCAAATCTGAAAGCTCTCCAAAGTTCATACACTCAAAGCACTCCATAGTTTCCCAAGGGCTTACATTGCTTAGAATTCTATCTTGTATTTAGGCTTACATTGTAAAATCATAGAAGCCTACTGAGATAACCCTATTTAGATATTGATCTTCATTGTAAAGGGTTGTCTCAACCTTAGTTGGAAAACTCAAGCTCTTAAAACTGTGATAGTTTCAAGGCTGTGAGTAGAAGAAAGTAAGCTGAGAAGTGACTCAGTCTGAAATCTGAGAGGACTAGGACTCAGTGACAATCCTAGGGATCAAGAGAGGCTATTCTTGATCAGTGCACCTTGGCACTCTAAAACAAAGAATTCCTGTGGTTAAGGAATTCTACTTTTAAATCAGGAAAAGTGGATGTAGGAGAATTGAACTCCGAACCACTATAAATCTCTGTGTCCCCTGTGTGAGTTAATTGCTTCAATTTTTTAAAATAATTCGCTGCACAACTTAAACGTTGATCAAATCATCAGGCTACTTTTCAGGCGACCTTCAAGTCCACTGATACTCATAAGTGGCCTGTGCTTTTTAAGAAAATCCACTGATTAACTGATCTTTAAAAATCTGAACTTACAATGTATTCCCCCCATACACCTGTCTTTATTTATTCGGGACCAACAAGTGGTATCAGAGCAGGGGTTCTAAGAACCACTGCCTTGATTTATCATTAGTGGTCATTTGAACTGTTCTGATTAATCTTTCTTGAAGTTTTTCTTGGTAAACATGTCTACACAAGCAGAAGGATCAATCAACACAGGGAACACTACCACAGGACTAGCCCACACCAATATTGTTGGAAGCTCAGACTCCAACATGGGAACCAATTGATTAGGGTCATAATTGCATGTTTTTGCATCCATTTCTATATGGTTTTGATGTTCTTATGTTCATATTTGACCCTAAAATGATATACTTTGTGCATTTAACCCTTTTGTGGCAAGAAAATGTGCTTTGTAGGTGAAAAGGAGCAAAACGAGGAAGAAATGAGCAAGTTTGAGAAAAGTCCAAAATTCTGGGGTTTAGCAAATTGATGAAATTAATGTTCAATGTCGAAGAGCTTGAAGAGAGGGTCACAACGAAAAAAGAATCGAGTCAATCGGAGTTCTAGAGCTCAAGATATGACGAAAACGAGGAGAGTCGAGCATGACCCAGACCAAGGACCTTGATCGACAGGACTCCTTCATCGATCGGCAGCTTCCGCGCGAGTACAACCCTGGATCGGCAGGCGTCGCGCGACTGAGCGCGCAACCATCGTTTTTCGGCAGGTGATCAAGTCTTGTGAGACACAATGCTCCTCCGCGCGACCAAGCTTTCGACCATGGTCGGCAGCTACTCAGTTGGTGGTCAACAGCAGTTCCGAAATTCCACATTTTCAGGGTAATTTTTGTATTTTCGCGCGTTTCAATGAAGGACACTTTGGACTAAACATTGTGGGCACTATAAATACCTCAAGGATCAGATTCTCAAGGCATCTAGATCATAATTCCAAGTTCTTAGATTAGTTTAGAGAGAGAATTAGGTAGTCACTTAGTGGGTTCTTAGTTAGATTCAATCTCCTTTCTTCCATAACTTTTGATCCGTCCGTCGGATTTTAGATCCGTTTATTCCTACATACTCGTAGTGATTAGAGCTTTTTTCCTGCAGTTCATTTTTTGCATTTTGATCTTTGGATCAAGACTTGGCATTTTGGAGGTTCGTAGACTGTATTCAATTTCTCCACTTATGGTAAGTTTTCCTTTAATTCTCTTATTTTAATTCATATTCATGTTGTTTAGATTGTTAATTGTTGATTTTCAATTCCAATTAGCCATGAGCCAATTCCTTGTTGCATGGTTGTATGATCTCTATGGTGAATTTAGTCTCTTGTTAATCCTATGCATGAATTAGTGATCTTGATGTGTTAGTTCTCTTATTAATGACTCGTATGAATGCTTGGGATGTTTAATTGGAATGTATGGCTTATATGTTTTAGCAATGAAATGAGAATTGAGCTATAAGGACTCTATGCATACCAAGTGTTTGATATTTGGCTTGTATGATCAATGAGAATTGCATATTAGCCTAAGACCTCTTAATTGGAGTGTTGGGAGTTGTAGAGAGATCTATACATCCAATAGAGCCCTTACCTTGTGTTGTAGAGAGATCTAGACACTAGTTGGCTTGACTAAGACACCAAGAGATCTTTTGCATGCTAGGATGGATAAGACACTTAAGGAACCATAGTAGGATTACTTCCATTTACACTTCACACTTGCTCACTTCTTTGAGGTGATAGTTAGGATTACTATTTCTTGTTTGATTTAGTAGATAGAAACCTTGATTGATTTCTTTCTTTCCTAGCTATTAGCCTTTGTAGACATTCAATACTAGCTTGTTATCGCATTGTTTCCCTGTGTTCGATATTTAACTTGGTTAACTTGCCACGACAACAATGACCACGTTCACTTGCGTGGAAATCATCACGATTTTGGCAAACACCAATCCTCTCAATCATCTTGCACATAACAAGCTACCCCAGTTCTCAGTAGAAGGATATGATTTCTGGAAAATAAGGATGAGGGCTCACCTAGCCTGTGTGCATGATGAAATGCTAAGGGTAATTACAAAGGGCCCCTTTGTCTTTATGACCGCTAATCCTAGGATCACACAAGCTCAGATTAATGATCCTAGAGAAGAGTGGCCTAAGGATGAAGACATCTTCACTGCTGATGAGAGGAAGAGACACAATCTCAATTTTATGGCTATGAATATATTGTACACATCTATCCCTAACTCTGTCATGGGAAGGGTTGTCCACTGTACAACTGCAAAAGAAATATGGGATACTCTTGCTCTCCTGTGTGAGGGAACTGACAAAATAAAAGAAAATAAATTGTCAGTGGCTGTTAAAAAATATGAACAGTTCTCAATGGAATCAAATGAGACCATTGATCACCTTGATGGCAGATTCACTGACATTATGAATGAGATAAACTCCCTTGGTAAGGTTTACACCAAGAGGGAGGTTGCTCTCAAAATTCTCAGGGGACTCTCACCTAGGTGGGATGTCTACTCAGTGATGATGCAGAACACCAAAGACCTATCTAACATGTCTATGCAGCAAGTGTTCTCAGAACTCAAGACCTATGAGTTTGATCTCAATAGGAAAAGAGCTACAGAAGAGTCTTCCTCATCTGAGAAAGGAGTAGCCTTCAAGGCAAACAGTTCTGATGCTGTACTAGCCAAGATCAAGAAAGCCAACAAGCCCTGCAAGTCCCAAAGCAAGGCTGAAATGAAAGAAGAAATGAGCCTTCTAGTCAGAAGATTTGAGAAGCTGAATTCAAGATTTGGCAAATATAAGAGATACTACCAGGATAGCAAGGAAAGGAAGTCCAGGTTCACTCCAAGAAATGAAAAAGAACCTGAAAATGAATACAAGAGAAATAACAAGAGTAAGGAATCCACTTCAAAATCTGAACCCAGAAGGAAAGACAAAGAAAAAGGTGAAGAAGATGATAAGAGATGCTTCCAGTGTAATAAGACAGGCCACTTCCAGTGTGACTCTCCTCAGCTGAGCTCCAAGGAAAGGAAGGAGAGGCAAGCCAAGAGAGACTAGAGACTGGAAAGAAGGGCAATGGTGGCAGAAGATGAGGAGGCTGCAAGCTCATCTGAGGAAATGTTCACTGATAGCAGTGATGATGATCTATGCCTCATGGCCAATGATGAACCTGAGGTAAAATCCCATCTTTGTCAATATATAGCACACTCACCTAAGCCTAGCTCAGAGTCAGCAGGGGAACTCAACCTTCAGTTCTCATTGGAACAATTGATGGTTGACTTCTCCAGGCTGCAAGAGGCATACCTCACTCTTGAGGAAGAAAATAGGATGCTAGCAAATGAAAATAACAAGCTACCTGAATCTGAGATTGAAGCAGACCTTGCCTCAGTATCCCAAACCATTGCCCAAATGAAGTGGAAACACTCAAGAGTCAGGTCAGTGCCAAGGATGAGCTGATCAGAGGACTGACCAATGATCAGATCAGACTAGTTGGTGAAAACAATGAGCTAGCCATCCAAATCAAAACCCTTATCAGCAATGTGAACTTGCTGAAGGAATCTGAGGATCATCTTCTGAAAAAGCTAGAATCTCTAAATAAACCCTCTCTAGCAATAGAGAAGATTTTGAGCTTACAAAATAGCTCTGAAAGCAGACATGGGATAGGATTCTTCCCATGCAAATCCTCAGAAGGCCCTCTCAACACTGCTCCCACCAGCAGCAACGAGAGAGTGTTTGTGAGGTCCTCTGAGAATCCCAGAAGGACCCCTGATAATGGCTAAAAGCCTATTGAACCTACTGAGAAGGTGATAATGCCAAGTAGGTCCACTGATAAGGCTAGAACAGCTTATGCACCTCTCAGAACAAAACCCAAGAAGAACCAATCTTCCAGAAATAAATGGAGTAATGTTCAGTACACTTATCCTCAACCTAGATCATCTCTCAGAAGACAATCTAGGCAGAGGACATACTGGCCTGAACCATCTATCAGGGGACCTGACAGAAGGGTTCACTTTAGGGAACCATTCTCATACATGCCCTATGAGAGGAAGTATATCTCCCCTTATCAACAACACTTCAGGCCAGCTGCACCAAAGCCCTTTAGAAACAGGAGACATGACAAGTCACTTGTCTCACAAAGGACTGGCACTGATAGACAGTCAACTCCTAGGGCACTTAAGGAGCCCACTGTCTATGTAGATGTTTATGGGAAAAGAATCAGCCAGTCCAAAGTAACCAGGACTATTAAGCAGATTTGGATCCCTAAGGGTACAGCTAACGAAATAGGACCCAACACAAAATGGGTACCTAAGAACTGATTTTTATGCAGGGTTCCTTGGATACTTAAGATGACTGGTATCTGGATAGTGGTTGCTCAAGGCATATGACTGGAAACCAAAGTCTCCTGACTAACTACAAGGAAAAGAAAGGTCCTCAGGTCACTTTTGGTGACAACTCAAAAGGAGACACAAAAGGTTATGGTGCCCTGATGATAGGAACAGTCTAGGTAACAAATGTATCATATGTCAGTGGACTGAAACATAACCTACTCTCTATAAACCAACTATGTGATAAGGGATATAATGTTGAATTTTCAAGTAACCTTTGCTGTGTAAGAATGCATCAAATACACAGGTACTACTAACAGGGTCCAGAAGAGGAAATATCTATCTTGCAGATTGGAGATCATGTCCTAAAGAGACCTGTCTCATTGCCAAGAGCTCAAGTGACCTGACATGGCTATGCACAGAAGGCTCAATCACCTTAATTTCAAGACCCTCAACAAAATCTCAAGGCTGAGCCTAGTGAAAGGAATACCAAATGAGGTGTTCAATAAAGATCACATTTGCAAAGCTTTCCAAGAAGGAAAGTAAATAAAATCCTCATTCAAAAGCAACACAACTCCCTCTACTGACAGGGTACTTCAACTTCTACACATGGACCTCTTTGGACCTGTCACACCTACCAGCATAAATGGAAGCAAGTACACATTGGTAGTGGTGGATGACTTCTCAAGATTCACTTGGGTGATATTCATGTCCAGTAAGAAGGATACCCAACTAAGGCGGCCTTAGTTACTGAGAAAGATTTAATGAAAAGGATCTATCTATCATCAAGATACGATTTGATAAAGGTACTGAGTTCATAAATTCTATAATCACTGACTTTTGCAATAAGTCAGGTATATCCCATGAGACCTCAGCTGCTATAACTCCTCAACAAAATGGGATAGCTGAAAGAAGAAACAAGACTTTGAAGGAGGCTGCCAGAACCATGCTTGCTGATGCACAAATCCCGGCTGAAGCCATTCATACAGCCTGTTACACACAAAATAGATCCATGCTCACGAAAACTCAAGGCAAAACCCCCTATGAGCTATAGAATGGTAGGAAGCCTCAGGTATCCTATTTTCATGTCTTTGGTTGTAAGTGTTTCATTCACAACAATGGGAAAAGGCAACTTAAAACTTTTGATAGCAAAGCTGATGAAGGAATCTTCCTTGGATACTCCCAAATCAGTAGAGCCTTCAGGGTATATAACCTTAGAACCCTTGTTGTGGAAGAAACACCCCATGTTGTCTTTGATGAATCTACTCTTGAGTCCAGGAAAGATCAGACTACCAAAGAAATCACTGAGAAAATGACTAACCTGACTCTGGACAAGTCCACTGATAAGAAGGTGGATGCCTACACTCCAACATGGGACAACCTAGGATCAAAAGAGTCGAAGGACTGCTCTCAGAGGTCAAACCAGCTTGAGAAAACCATCTCTGATGAGAATGAGTTGAATGACCCAATGCCAGCTCCTCTGGTAACTTCTGTTAATGAAGAAGCTGGCCAAGATAAGACAGACACTGAGCATAATATTCAGGGGGAAGCCAGACTAGACTTTGCTGATAACCTAGAAAGAACCCTGAATGATGACTCAGGACTCTTTCCCTCTGCTCTATCTCCTGAATTACTTAGAATTTCCCAATCTAGTGACTCAATCCCAGTTGAAAGTCTATCCCCTGAGGATAACTACACTGAGAGAGGACAATCCAAAAGAAACTGGTTGGTTGATCATCCAATCAATCAAATTCTAGGAGATCCTAATTTAGGAGATCCTAATCTAGGAGTCAAAACTAGAAGTTTTCATGGAGAGAATGCTCTCTTTTGTTGTTTTCTTTCAGCACAGGAACCCAAGACTATTGAAGAAGTCTTGAAGGATCCAAACTAGATCATTGCCATGGAAGAAGAACTCAACCAGTTTACAAGGAATCAGGTGTGGGAACTTGTCAAAAGACCAAAGCATGCCAACATCATTGGAACAAAACGGGTCTTCAAGAATAAGAAAGATGAAAATGATGTGATTGTCAGAAACAAAGCAGGACTGGTGGCCAAAGGATACTTTCAAGTTGAAGGGTTTGATTATGATGAAACCTTTGCACCAGTAGCCAGACTAGAAGCAATCAGGCTATTTCTTGCCTATGCTGCCCACAAAAAGTTCAAGGTCTACCAAATTGATGTTAACAGTGCATTCCTCAATGGAGTTCTGAGTGAGGAAGTATATGTGGAACAACCCCCTGGGTTTGAGGAAGGCAACAAAGTATACAAGCTAAGAAAAGCACTATATGGCCTGAAACAAGCCCCAAGAGCCTGGTATGACACTTTGTCATAGTTTCTCTTGGAGCATGGTTTCACTAAAGGGAGTGTTGACAGAACACTTTTCAGAATAACACATGGAGAGTACATACTCTTGGTCCAAATCTATGTAGATGATATCATATTTGGATCCCAGAATGAAGACTTATGCACAAGGTTCTCACATCTCATGAAAGGAAAGTTTGAGATGTCCATAATGGGAGAAATGAATTTCTTCCTAGGACTGCAAGTCAGGCAGTCCCCTGAAGGAATATTCATCAATCAAGCAAAATACACAAGGGAGCTGATTTAGAAATTTGGTTGCAGCTCAAGCAAAGTAGTCAAGGTACCTATGAACACAAACACAAAGCTTGCACCTGATGAAGAAGGAGAAGCTGTGGATCATACTACTTATAGAGGAATCATTGGATCCCACTATACCTCACTGCAAGCAGGCCTGACATCACTTATGCAGTAGGGATCTGTGCAAGATATCGGGCTAGTCCCAAGAAGAGTCACCTGGAAGCCAGAAAGAAGATCCTTAGATATCTCAAGGGTACTGTCAACATGGGACTCTGGTACCCCTCTGATGATAACTTTGAATTAATAGGCTACTCTGATGCTGACTATGGAGGATGCAGAATTGATAGGAAGCCAACCACAGGGACTTGCCAATTCCTTGGAAACAAATTGATATCCTGGTTCTCAAAGAAGTAGAGTTCAGTAGCAACAAGCACCACCGAAGCTGAATATATGGATGTTGGAAGTTGCTGTGCTCAAATACTATGGATAAGGCAACAACTAACTGATTACAACAATCAGGCCAGTGAAGTACCTATCTTCTTTGATAACAACAGTGCCATAGCAATATCACAAAACCCAGTACTTCACACAAGATGCAAGCATGTGGATATAAGGCACCACTTCATCAGAGGCCATGTAGAAAAGAAGGATGTATGCTTTGTGAAGATCCACACTGACAAACAAAGGGCAGATATACTCACAAAACCCTTGGATGAAGCAAGGTTTCATGTGTTATCAGTGGAGTTAGGTCTACTTGATCCTGAGAATGAGAATTGATCAGGATACTCAAACTTTAAAAGAATCAACCAAGATCAATTCACTGTCAGGCTACTGATCAAGGGGGAATGCTCTTCAAACAAGTGGACTCCACTGATAATGTCCTCTGATACTCCACTAATGTGCCCTGAATATCAGACGACACTCCACCCCTGAATTCAACTAGACTGAGCAAAAGTCCGCTGATTACTCCACTGAGACACTTTTTGACAGACGGTTACTTTATTGGAAATTGCACCTGCGGCGCATTTAATGCGATAGTAAGTGTGCAGTAAAATCTCGGGAGATGATTTTCAAGCAGTTATCTCTCATGAAAAACCCCACTTTTAACCGCCATGTTCTTCAATCTCAGTCGTTGATCTTAACCCAATCCTACTTTCCATATCTGGTAATAATTACAAATTACTTGGGAAGTTAAATCACTTTATCTTCCAAATGATTATTTCACTCTCCACCATAGATTAAAATTCTTCTATTCAATCTCCACCCTTGATTGCCAATATAAATAACCTTCACACTTAGTAGTTTTTACACACGATTCAACTGCTATTAACCCACAAACTTCCCAGACTTTCTCTTTCTCAACATTAACCCTACTTCAACCCTTGCTTCCTCCAAACACCATGTCTCAAATATATGTTGACTACAAAGAGCTTTCCAACAGCAAAAACTTCTGGTATGAACCAATAGTCTGTTTCAATCACCCCAAAGTCCTCTCTGACCCTGACCTATATCATATTCGAAGAGCCCTTGACCTTGTAAGAAATGCTGGGCTCGATTGATTTCTTTCGAAGGGATAAGAAAAATTCTATGACAGATAGGTGCTGGAATTCTTTTTGGATATGGAGAAAATCATCACATCCATAAGGTCTGCCATCAAGATGGAAAGGAGTGAGAAAACGGTAGATAAGAAGGGGAGAGAGGTCATAGAAGCTGTGATGAATAGGCACAAGTTCACTTTGAGGCAGGAGGATCTTCATAACATATTTGCGTTGCCAAACGAGGGGTTGGACCCAGCAACTTACAAGCAAGGAGAAGAGGAGAATTTCTTAAACACAATAACAAAGAAGAGGGAGCAGTATGTTACTACCTTTCACAAGAAGCTGCTAAAACCTGAATTTGAGGTTTTAGCAGAGATTGTTGGGAAATGTGTTCTAGCAAACCAGGGGAGCATAGAACAAGTAAGCAAGATAAAGTTGAGGCTGATGGCAGCCATTGTAGACACCACTGATAGGGTGAAGTTCAACTGGCACTAGTTCTTCATTACAAATCTTAGGGAAGAAAGGAATAAGTTGAAGGTGGTCAAAGGGAGGATGCTGATTGAGCACAAGTTGTGTTATGCCTCAAGAGTGTCTCTTATCATTGAGGCACTGAATCTGAAATACAACTTCCCTGATACAAGGTCCTGGAACAAAGCCAAGATCCTGTTTAACTCTGAGAAACTGTTGGAGAAGATGAAGGTAGCAGCACCAGTTGGTGAAGCAAGGAGAGAGCAGGCTACTATCCCTGAGGAGTCAGGGGAGGACAGTCCCCCTGCTAACATCAAGAAGAGGGCTCTAAAGCCTAGTGAAAAGATGAGATTCCACAAGGAAGAAGAGTTGGAGAAGAAAAAGAGGAGATTGGTAAAGAAAACATTCATTGAGAGCAAGGCAGTAAACAACAGCTCAGAGAAACCTTCTCACTCATCTACTGAGAGGTCTACTGAGGAGGAAGAAGAAGAGATGAAGTCTCCCATTCATCTACTTGCCACCACTGCTCTCAAAGGAATTGAGGAAGCTGAAGAGGAGAAAGAGGAGACATCAAAGGACTCTGATGTTGAATGTTCTGAGGAAGCAGAGGATGAGAGAGAAGGACAAGAACCCTCGGAGGACTCTCAAAAGTCCACTGAGGTAGCCCATACCATACCCACTGTACCCACAACTGAAACCCCCACTGAAGGCTCTCAAAAGCCTGAAAGTGAAGCCAAAGAACAACCCACTGTCCCTCAGGCTAGTGAAGCTCTGCCTTCACTAGAAGTAGCTGATGAGGAGGAGGTCCAGTATACTTACTTGGACTCTCTGAAGGAAGAGGCTTGCTATGAAGTGGAGCAACTATACCCTGCCTTGACCTCCCATCCCACCCTCAAGGAGATGTTTGAGAGGGTTAGTCTACTTGTAAAGCTCAAGGATGCATACTTATATGAGCGTTTGGAGGCAGTGAAGGGAAATGGTGAAAGTTTCTGGAGAAAGGAAGAAAAAGAGATACTTGAGTTTGCTCAAGTAAAGAAGGTCAGTGTACTGTTACAGGAGTGCGAATTTGGCAAACTTGTTGCCAAAAAGATGGAAGAGGCAAGGCTGATATAGGGCCCCAAGGAAGTGTCTACTGATGACAGGGGAAATGATGGAGATGATGGGGAAGCCAACCCTGCTGAGAAGGGTCAGGCTGGTAACAAGAAAGAGGTGACTCAGGCTAGTAGAGCTCAGGCTAGAGAAGATCAGGAGATGACCCAGGCTAGTGAGGGTCAGGGCACTGACACTCAGGAGACTCAGAAGGAGTTAGTGCCCTCCCCTGATGAGACACCAGTGGCACAGATAGAAGGGGTGATCCAAATTGTTGTTCAGGCTGCCATGGAGCCTAAGTCTGAAGGAAAGGAGTTAGCTAGCCTAACTGACAAGATGGAGAATCTTGAAATTCTGATGGAAGAACACTCTATTGAGACTGCCCTGCTGGATGAGCACTTAGAACAGGTACAAGACTCAAACTTGACATTGATCACTAACCTGTCTAACAATGTGGACAAATTGGACATGAGTATAGGGAAGGAGATCAATGAGTTAAAAGCAAGTTTGGATCAAGAAAGGTAAGCCCATGCACAAGCCCTGATAGCAGTCAGGCAGGAGAATGAGGAAGAAAGAGAAAGATTGATACAGGCCACCATCACTGCAATGGCAAGTGACCTGATGGAGAAAATGGATGGATACATCAGACAAAGGGAAGAAGCCTTGAAAGCTGAAATAGAAGCTCAAGTAAGACAGACACTCTCAGTTCTCCCTACTCAGGCAGCTACTAACCTGATAATAGAAGAAAAGTTGCAGCCTTTTACTGATTTTGGATACAGCCAAACACTCAGTAGCTCTTGCTGAACTCTCCCGAAGAGTTAGCAAGAAGGGGGAAGAAAGTCAGATCAAAGCACTGGGTGGACCATCAGTGGGAAATAAGACTGATCCTGAGAAGGTTATGTCAAAAGTTAGGCAGGAGATTGATACTTTGGTAAGGTCAGGAGAGCAGGCCACTGCTGGTGAGAAAAAGAAAGGAAAGGATACTGGAAGGGAGACTAAGTTATCAAAGGCCAGAGACCAGATTCTGAGAGATAAGAGGCAGAGGATTGAGCATAGGAGTGTGAGTAGTTCTGAGACTCAGGCCACTAAGAGAAGAAGGATCCTGATTGATCAGGGAGAGGAGGAAGTCAGGGAACTTCCAGTGGAAAATCCCAACCCCATTGCATCCCTTGCACCAAGTCCACCCAAGAAGGTCCAGTCCACTGAAGACCTTTTCAGGCCACCATCACTCAGTCCCTTGGCCCAGGTAGTAAGGTCAGGGAAGTCTCTTGATGAACACAACATGGATAAAGCTGAAGAGAAGAGGCGACTGATGGAGAGTGGTCAATTGGCGAAACCCCCACCACCAAGGAAGGCAAGAAATTCATATTGGAGGATGAAAGCCAAGAGGAGCCAGGCCCAGGCTAGTGAGCCAATTGCTAAGTTTCCACACAAATATCCTTGGGTTCCTAGAGAGTTCAATGACTCATGGAAGGAAGCCAAGAGGGAGTTTGTATAATCATTCTATGTGACAGGTGAGTATGAGGGGGTAGAAGCTGATGATGTCTTTCATCAGAAGATGTGGAAAACTGGCCTGGCCTATATCCCATAATCTTGAATGCATGGGAACAACACTCTGGAGGAGAGCAGTTCAAGGCTCCTGGCCCCATTCTCTTCATGCCCCCAATGGATGCCAGTGGAGAAGTCAGGATACAGGATACCTTGAACGAGTGGCTGGTGGTTTGTGACCAACAGGGATTGAGTGGACATAACAAGGATGTCATGGAGAGGAAAATGGAGTTGAAGAAGAGGGTGTTTGCCCAATATTGGGTGGAACCTGCCTTTGGGAGCCTGTGAGGCAAAGTAAGCTAATGAAGTAAGCAGAAGAAGATGGTTAAACTTGTTTTTGTTTTATTTTGGGCAGGACAGTCTAATGATTACAGTGGAATCATGTAAACTGTAATCATTTTTTATATCAATGGAAAATTTCTATCCTTTTGAGCCCAAGATAATATCCCATTATCCGCTAGGCCTATGCACTTTACTATAAACTGCTTATCTAACCTGCAGGTACTCAGTCAGGGGGAATTTCTGAAAATTTTAATTTTTGCTAAGTAAAAGTCTTCTGATAAAATGATAAGTCAGGATGAGCATTTGATCTTTTCAAAAAGAGGGAAATTGTTGGGAAATGATTTAGAAAATGTTTTGACAAAATCCCAAAGACTCCCCTGATGTTTTATGTATCACTAAGACTGAGAAAAATAACCCAAAGTGTTAAGAGACTATGACAAAAACTAAGAATAAAAGTTTATTTCTAACATGCTACTTATGCTTGAACTAGTCTGATGTAGTTAGAACTAGCCTGATGTATCCTAGACTAGCCTGATGAAGGTTTAGTAAATACACCCACTGACTGAAGGATACACCTCAGAAGACCAAGTCCAAATAGCCTGAAGAAGACTCCCCTGATGACAAGTGTCCTAATGCATTGAACACTCTCAGCATTTAAGAAGGAAGCAGACAACACATAAATGAAGTGTTAAATGCAACAAAGAGAATGTTCCAAGTCACCTGATGAAAAGACAGAGGACTTAAATGCAACCGTTAGAACTGGATTGAGGAACATTTAAGACAGACCAATGAGAAGCTGCCACCTATGTACGGACCTGACATAAAGACTGA
>JAPKLY010004859.1:0-13627 GCA_026898435.1 Prunella vulgaris
TATATATATATATATATATATATATATATATATATATATATATATAACAATGCAACAAGTAAGAATTAAACTATACACCTCTCATAAAGATCATCTATATTGTAGAACATATTATCTATAATTAATAGTACTCTTTCCATCTTGTAAAATTATGCATCTACTGTTGGACACGGGAATTAAAAAAATAGATAATGTAAGAATATTGTGGAATCAATTTCTGAATAAAATAATTATTTGGGAGTGATAATAAATTAATGGTTTTCATAAAAAGAATGTGCATACTTTTGATGGACGGATGTATAAGAAAAATGTACATACTTTTAATAAATGAAGGAAATATAATTTTATTTTATGAATTAAAAAAATTATGAGTTGATGATAAGAGTTTTTAAATTTATATTGTAGACTTGTTTGAGAATGTCCGACAATCAACCACTAGAATATAACAATATATGAAAAATAAATTTCTAAATATACAAATATTATTTAACTTCTAACATATTAAAACTACAATTTAGAAGAAAAAAATTAATAATTACTGAATTGAATTAATTAAGTAATTACATTAAAATAAAGTTAAAATATCTTATACATAGTAACTTGTGAAATCTTACGCATTTCTTTGAGTATTCATAAAATTAAATTTAATAGTTTAAATTGCTATACCATTTTCTAATGTGTATTAATATTAAATTAATTTATTATAATTACATCATAATGCATATTAGGTATCAAAATTGTTATAATATGTAAATATCATATTAAGATCCACAATATTCAAGATATCAATAGACTTTTGTTGCAAAGATCGACATTGCATATTTAAAAGTCTTGAAATTTTATTCATCGAGTGTAGGATGAATACAAAATTAAAAGACTTCATCACCGTCCGACAACCATAATCTTCACCGCTTATCTCGTAAGAAAAATCCTCGCCTGACACGTTCTGAAGCACAGTAATCACCACACTATGCCCACAGATGCTCTCCATTTTTTGGTGTAAATTTTTGGTGAATTTCAAAAAGTGATAAACACAAAATTAAAATAATTAATATAAATACCAATTAATGGGACCCATGATAATGAGTGTGGTCTATATAATGTGTCTATCTCTCTCTTAACTTTAAGAGAAATTTGCACAAAGAAATAGAGAGGATTCAAGTCCCCGCACTATACATATCAATTAAATTACATGTAAAATAAAAAATGAGAACTACAACGAGTTTCTCTCTGACGATGCAGAGTTCCCATTTGATTAGCTCTCCTGCCTGCTTCACAGTATCTAGTAATCGTCTCTTTTGCAATTTTAAGACTTAAGCGGTTTGTAGTTCGGTATGACACTTAGAAGAAGCACCCATTGTTCTATAGATTGAAATATATTAATTTATACTCTGTATAGCCAATAATAATAGAAAAAAACAAATGAATATAGAGTCGCAAAAATAAAGAAACCCCCCCCCCCCAAAAAAAAAATAATAATAATCAAAATCAAACATAAAAGTAAGAGATTAGAATCATACCATTTGATCTCTAACAATAAGATGGGCAGAGGGGCGACACCGGACTACCGGCGAGTCAACCACAAAAAGGGATGTCAATTTCCTTCTGTGAGTAGTGCAGCCACACAGGGTAGAAGTTTTCTGCTGCTAATATGAAATAGTTTGTTTGATGAAAGAAATTTTAGGGCTTTCATTATATTTTTATATTTTATGTTTTGAACTTTTCTAAAATACTTATTAAACTTTAGATACAATACAAAAATTGAAAGTGATCTAGTGGCAAAATCAAGCTCTCTTTCTCCTAAAAAGGTCCCAGGTTTGAACCTAAGGTGTCCTGAAAGCAATTTATATATAGAGAGAGAGAAATTTTTTTTGTAAAGCCAATGTGGGCTGTAGCCACCCGCTATAGTGACGCTCTGCCCTTAGTGTTAAATTTTAATACACACCAATAATATTATTCAAGTGAAGAAAACATCAAATCTACTTTATGATTATTTATATAATTTAATTAATATTTTCAGATTGCATTAGTTGAAGTATTTTTAATTTAAAATTAGTGGCACGTTTCATTATGCATATTTACTATTATTAAACCAAAGAAGATAACAAAATCTATTTTGTGATTATATTATTTGATTACATCAACTGCATTCAAATATATGAATAGTCTTAGTCTTACACAATGTGCATCGTGCAATTTAAATTTATTTTAAAAAAGTTATATAAAATATTATTGAAAAGTTACACATATTATTATTAAGAATGTATCTTTAATGGTGTAACTTTGATTTAAGGGACACAACAGTCGGAGACTAGTAAGTGTTTCACTCAGTGATATCAGTTGGGAGATCCTCTATTTATTAGATGAGAAATGCGACGTCCATTTTTCTTATTATAAAGAAAGTGTCGTTACTAGGGGTCGTTGCTCCAGATGTTGGTCTCCCGGTATGAAACCAGTTGGGATGATTCATTTTGGATCGACATAAGAGTTCTACTGCATGCATTGCTAGAATCCATGAGGCGGGGGTGCTTGTGGGGGGGTGTGCCACGACGAACAGGCAAGGGCATTGGAAGATGCAACCAAGGCATGATGTGATACATGCCTTCAGAACTCAGATAGGTAACTTATATTACACAGTGATGCCTTTTGGTTAAGAGAACAGTCAACGCGAAAGTTCAAGACTTAGCCAAGTTTTTCTTTCTCACTCCTTATGTACTTTTTATTACTTCACCCATACTAGCCGTTGTTACCGGACTAGACAACCAGGATCAATTACACCCCTCCGAGTCAAGAAGTAAAGGACTCGTCTTTCCCGGCTTAGCGTCCTCCATTGAATACTGAAACTATTTATTACTCAAAACTGCCCCCAACCGGCTTAAACTATTAGGTGGGCTTTCAATTCAAGATAAACCTTTCTTTTCCTCCAAGAAACCTAGAAAGTCCCTCTGTAATCCATGAAACTCTCGGAAGACTTCGACTAAGTCCTCTTGACAACTAAAAGACAACAATCCAAGGGTTCTCTTTGGTAGCAAAATCAAATCGTCCCATCAGAGCGAAGCATCTTTGTATGAGAACCAAGAGATAATTTAATTTGCTTAACTTGAAGATGGTGAGGAAGTCTGTGAGGATTCCCCATCGGGGAGGTAGCTAAGCACAGGACCCGAAGCAACCCTGTCCCTTTTTTCTATTGAAAGAGCCTTGCTAAAATTGAATCCAAGACTCACAGGATTGAATGGACTGAAGGATAGAGAACCACGGGGTTCATGCATTAGGAAAGGAACTAAATTAGTACGATGAAAGACATTACTTGAGAAAAGAGATGATGTTGATAGTATTGAAGATAATAGAGTTCATATATCCATACTATTGTGAAAAGAGCGGATAAGGGTCACCGGAAAATAAAAATCACATATGTCCAACCTCTATCGGTCATCTGGAAAGGGTCAAAGAGAAGTCGGAGCTCCCTAAACCCAAACCCCAACTCGGTCGATAGGCGGTGATAGTTTTGCGCCAGTCTTTTCAGATAAATGATGTAACTTTTTAAAAATACACTTGAGTTGCACGGTGCACCTGTAACTTACTGATCATATAAATATTACTATTCAACCCTTATAAATATCTCTAAATTATACCACATTTTATTATTAATTATTCATTAAATATTTTCTTATTGTTTCATCTCTTAATTTGACTAATATGCTTTTACTAAAAATTTATTTTATATAATGAAAAATACTACAAAATCAACGCTTTTAAAAAATCATAGAAAAGTCAAAAAAGAAATCAAAATTAGGACGAAGGAGTATCACTTTTAAGTAGAGATGTTAATCCGGGCTGGGCTAATAGGGCCGGCCCGTTTAACCCTGAAAAATGCAGAGTTAGGGCCATGCTTTCATTGGCCCGTTTAAATCCGGGCTTTTTTGACCCGGCCCTATTAGCCCGCGGGCTAAACGGGCTAGCCCGCCGGTTAACCGAGCCCACCCGTTAGCCCGCATAATTTTTTAATTTTATATATATCAATTAAATATATAATATACTTATTCGTTATTATTATTGTTAATTGAAGTTATCTCCAATTTCTATTTAGGTGTTATATTAATTTTAAATATTTATACTTGAACTTTTAAATACCAATGAACTTTTAAATACTTAAGTGTTGACGTTTGAACTTTTGTAATTATATTAAACTATTTTTAATAATTTTAATGAAATTATGGACCATGTTTAGGTTCTAGTTTAAATATTAACATTTTATGACAATTATTTTTGATTATGTGTTAAAATTTAGATTTTTTTATTATTTATGACATGACCCGTTTAGCCCGAGGACCGCTAGGGTTAGGGCTAGGTCTCAAATATTAGAGGACCGTTAAGAATGAACCGGATAAGGCCCTAACCCGTTTAGCCCGAAATCCGTTAGGGCTGACCCTATAGGATTAGGGCTAGCCCGTTTAACATCTCTACTTTTAAGTATACAAAACTAATATTATATATTTATTGGACTTGGACTGTATTGAATGCACAAATTTCAGATACTTATATTAGCATATAATGACTTGTACTTTTTCCAAGTAATATAAAAACTCTATATTATTTTAATTGGAGTAAGTCTCTTGTGCATCAGTTACACGGTGTAACTCAAGTTCATTTTTTAAAAGTTAAATAAAATACTACTGAAAAGTTACACATGTTATTACTGAAAAGTGTATCTTTCACAGTTTAACTTTTCAGTAATAACATGCGTAACTTTTCAATAGTATTTTGTTTAACTTTTAAAAAATGAACTTGAGTTGCACCGTATAACTGGTGCATACAAGACTAATTTTTTTAATTGATTTTTTTTTTTACAAAAAAAAAAAAAAAGAACAAAGCCAAAAGAACGTGGAGGACAAAATTCTTTCCATGCATTCGGTTTTCTTATTATTTCTTAGTTGAGTTGGGGCTACATTTTCTCACGCTGTAGACTTTTTAAGGTTGAAATTTTAACCCTTTTTTTTTCCTCGAAAGCTTGAAATTTTTACCCTTTTCTCTTTCTTTATTCGAGGAAAAAGGTCTTCTAGTCGTTACAAATTGACAAGTTTTATCTTGATATGTTATCCATCTCTCAATTATCATATCAATGATATGTAATAATGGATTGATAAATACGAGTTCTAACGTCTAATGAATTTCAATTCTATGTTTTAAATATGAACAATGAATTGATAGGTTTTTCCAAGTGTGAGTAGGGACAAAATTATAATTCCAATATGATGTATGTATGTGAATATATAATTACTTCCCTCCCTCCCAGTTATTGTAAATGATACTCTTATAAATTATTTTTAAAAAAAAAAAGACATTTTACAATTCACTTAAATTTGCAAATTTACTTGATGATGATATTTTGTATTTTTAAATATAAATTAATCGTATAAATATATAAATTGAATAACGTATAAATTTATATTTTAAGGAATCGTTTGGTAGGCATAAAAATCCCATGAAAAAAAAAATGATTTCGGGGCTTTTCTAATGCTTGGTGAGTTAGATAATATTTAGGGACTATCCACCCCTTTTTATGGTCAGCCTCAAATTCCCTGCATTTTTATACAATTTGTTCTTCCTCCCCAGCAAAGGTATCAGACCCTACACCCCCAATATATATCTTATCTGGACTTGTTAAGTGAAGAAGAAATCGAAAAAGACCCACAGATTCTCTCCGGCGGCCGAGCTTTGTTCCACCTACGGCCCCCGCGGCCGCCCCCAAGTTCGAAGAACAAGCCGAGGGCCCCCTCAAGAAAATTAATTGAAGGTTGAAGCATTGTTCCTCGCCGGAATTAATGGCAACCATCTGTTCATTAGCCGTCTGCAAATTCATCTATTCCTCATCAGGATTAATAGCGACCGGGTCACCCGTTTGTTTTGTAACCATCATTTACATCAATTTCCTTTGATTATATTGTTATCAATATAACTTTTTAATTTTTTCGCGAAGGGAGTTGTTCAAGCAGGCTTTTTCTTCTTTGATCTGAAACCTATTGACTTCCATTAGAGATGTTAATTCGGGCCGGGCTAATAGGGTCGGCCCGTTTAACCCTGAAAAATGCAGGGTTAGGACCATACTTTCATTGGCCCGTTTAAATCCGGGCCTTTTTGACCCGGCCCTATTAGCCCGCCCGCTAGCCCGCATAATTTTTTTATTTTATATATATCTATTAAATATATAATATACTTATTAGTTATTATTATTATTAATTGAAGTTGTCTCCAATTTCTATTTAGATGTTATATTAATTTTAAGTATTTATACTTGAACTTTTAAATACCAATGAACTTTTAAATATTTAAGTGTTGACGTTTGAACTTTTGTAATTATGTTAAACTATTTTTATTAATTTTAATGAAATTATGGACAACGTTTAGGTTCTAGTTTAAATATTAACATTTTATGACAATTATTTTAGATTATGTGTTAAAATTTAGATTTTTTTAAATTTTGTGACATGGCCCGTTTATGGCCCGTTTAGCCCGAGGACCGCTAGGGTTAGGGTTAGGTTTCAAATATTAGAGGACCGTTAAGAATGAATCGGATAAGGCCCTAACCCGTTTAGCCCGAAACCCGTTAGGGCTGACCCTATAGGGTTAGGGCTAGCCCGTTTAACATCTCTAACTTCCATGGAGTCAAGATCCTTTGACAAGCATACATTGATAATAAGCAGTGGAATTAAGTTTGATTTTTTTAAATGAGTTTGATTTGATTTAATTATGTAGCAAATTCGAATTGTTGCCTGCCAATTTATTTTGAAATTTTCCGATTGAAGAAGAAAAATTGAGTTAATGTTGGCCGGAATTCCGATTCTTCTTACGATTGAAAATTTTCGATTTAGCTTATTGTTGGTCGGGTTGTTGGCCGAGTTATTGGTCATGGTAGTAGTATTTTTTTTTAATGTTGTGTTTGTTTCCAGTTTGATTCACCAAACAATATGAAAGAAATAGTGTAGTTATTTTGGTCTACCAAACATAAGAAAATCTTTTTCTGTTAGGCCTATCAAACATCATAAATTTTTTGGGTGAGATGAGAAAACGATTTCCAGAGGCTTTTCTTGGGCTGCTTTCCTATCATATCTACCAAACGGATCCTTACAAATCATTGTCACGTAAATAATTTTTTTAGGTAATTATTTACCTACAAATAATTTATCTAAAAAAATTAACAAACAAATTTCCGTAGATAAATAGTGAAGATGTATATATAATTAGAAAATTTTGTAAATAATTTCATTACAATTTTTTTGCTTGAGATTTTATAAATAATTATGATTTATATTTTTAATATAGATTATGGTGTTGTGTTTTTTCTATAGCTAGGATTAGCCATTTCATTTGGATTGATTGTTCCCCCGCAGTTCAGGGATGACTCATACCCCTATAATTTTATGTACTCTCGTGCTTCAAGGAGTGAGATTTTTTATTTATTTAACAAACCATCACTTAATTATTATTTTCACAATATTATTTTCCACTTTCGACAATAATGATAACTCTGCAATAATAGGAATAATAATTTTGATAATTGATAATAATAATAAATATAATATTCATTAATAACAATTTCAAAAATGAAAAAAAAAATATTAACAATAAATAATTTCAAAAATCAACAACCTCAATAAATAATTTAAATAAAGCTACTACACCCAATGCTTATATTTCATTTCTAGTCTATAAGAAATTGAAAGATTTTTACATCCCGTAACTTTGCTCTAATTTAATTTCAGTCCTCATAAAATACACGTTTTTAAATTGGTCATGTAAATTTGATTTTTATGAATTTGTCCTTTTACCGGGTACAAGTGACCTAACAGTTAACCCTATGATTGCTTTTATTTTTTAATTTTTTTTACTAAACACATGACATATATATACATCACAATTAATTAATAATTAAGTAAATTATAATTAATTTACACATGAATATATATATACACACAAACATCATATATAGCTATGTATGTATGTATGTATATATCTAGTTTTACAATTAATTAACATTTTATAACATGATAAATACTACACTTAATTTCTAAACTACTATTTAATTATACTAATTATATCATTATTAAACAAATAACACACATGCATATACAATCTCATATACATATATATAGACACATGTACAAATTTTTATATACATCATATGCAACAAATTATTTAACCGATTAAAACAAGAAAATTTATCGTAAAAATATTTTTGATGGGGTGTAGAGCAAAACCCAATTAGTGAAGTATAACAAAATGTATGATTGTTTAACCTTTATTCTTTAATTTTTAGCCCGACCCGATCCACAATCCATCCCAAAAATTTTCTAGCCCATTTATTTAATTTAAAACATCATTATTATTCATAAAATATATTAGAAGTAATCCACGTGGCGTGAGAAATATAATAATAATAATAATAATAATAATAATAATAATAATAATAATTACACTAATTATATAATTATTAAAACATAACACACATATATATACATATATATGTATATAGACACACATACACTGTTAATTTTCTTCAAAAAAATTCAACTCACAAATGCAAGTATTATTCATGACTTCATCTTCTTTTTAATTTTTTTATATTATATATGATGTATATAAATTTGTACATGTGAGTTCTTGTATATGTGATTGTATATGTTTGTTATTTGTTTAATAATAATATAATTAGTATAATTATATAGTTGTTTAGAAATTAAGTGTAGTATTTATTATATTATAAAATATTAATTAATCATAAAACTAGATATATGCATACATACATACATAGCTAAATATGACATAATATGTGTGTATATATCATGTGTAAATTAATTATAATTTGCTTAATTATTAATTAATTATGATTGTATATATGTCATGTGTTTAGTAAAAAAATAAAGAAAAAAATCATGGGTTACCTGTTAGGTTACGTGCTATAGCAGGTGAAATAATCAAATTAAAAAAAAAAATTATGAGACTAATTTAAAAATGTATATTTCATGAGGATCGAAATTAAATTAGAGCAAAGTTACGGGATGTAAAAATCTATAAACTATAAGAATTATATCATTCTTGTGTAATATTTTCTAATTTTTATTTCACTCAGTCATTTCTCATTTTTATTTCATTTAATCATAATTTCATTCCTCTTCATATTTTAAATATTTTAAGGCCACATGTCATTTTGTAATTTGTCACTAAAAATTATGAACAAAATTTTCAAAACAATTTCGTATAAGAAATGAAATATTATTTTAATATTTGAGTTATAGATAACTTTAAATATAACTACAATGATTTTTTTTTAATTCATTAAATCATATAACATGTCAAACCAAAATTGTCCCATATATCATACCATTTGTTAATCAAATGAGAGTCCTTTAAAGTTTAAAGTGAAATTTTGTATGTTCATGATAAATTTATCATTAATTAGTATTAAAGTATTAAATATTTAATTAGAAATATCAAAATTCTTGTCAAAAGTATTTAAAAATTAAATCAATAATATTATATATAATACTCCATCCGTCCCACTATAAGTAGCTCATGTTGTCATTTTCGTCTGTTCCACTATATGTTGTTCATTGTTTTTTTACCTTTTCTGAAAACTGTTATTCACTTCTTTATTATTATTTTCAATACTTTTTATACTATTTTCATTACTTTTTCGCTTTTTTTCATTACATCACTTATACTTTTTCACTTTTTTCATCACTTATACTTTTTCATTTTGTCCATCACATCACTTATGCATTTTCACTTTTACCTTAATTCGTGTGCCCAAAAACAACGAGCAACTTATAGCGGAACGGAGGGAGTAATTATTATAGAATTTATTAATCCATTACTTTTAATACTCCTAATAATTTTTTAGTACACAAAACCACATATTTAATATTTTAAAATAATTTTATAATAAATTTATCACGAATCATTTTTATATAAAACCTAATTCTTTCTTTAAATATTAATCTTAGTTGAAGCTAGCGCTTGGCATGGGTAGTCGTTATCATTCCAGCGAACAGGGAGGGACTCAAAGCTGCCTTGAAGGGCCAAATTTTTTAAATTAATTACCAATAAATAAATAAATTAAATTAAAGTGGGATAGCTTAGTTTCTATATAAATTTGTTGATAGCGATGGAAAATGACATATGAATATGATTACAGTTACCACTTTAGAGAAAAGGAAATGTCTATTCGTGTGTCCAAATTCCACTAATTTGATTTTGAAAGACCAACGCTCTTATCTTTGATTGAAACACGAACGCTCTTACCGTTCCATGGATATCTCGTAATAAATTTTATAATATGAAATTTATATCTATAGATAAAATTATCTATATTATTAATTATATTTATTAATAACATAGTTTTTTTACAATGTGATTTCAATTTATAAATATATATACACTGTGATTAGGTATACCGCACTTATTGTGATTATTTTTAGGTATATCGTGTTTATCGTACCAAAAAATAATCGAATTTATCGAAATTTTTTGTATATCAAAATTTTCGGTACGGTATGATATCGTATCAAATTTTTTGATATGGTAACAATATATAAATATAGAAAAATTTCGGTATACCGCGATATATCGAAATATTTTCGGTATATATACCGAAATATTCATATTGAAAAAAAATCAAAATTTCAATATACCAAAAATACTATAATTTTCAGTATGAAAATGGTATACCAAAAATTTTGGTATTTTTAGTATACGGTATACCAAAATTTTTGGTATGACAACGGTATGATATTTTTTCGGTATAAAAAATTTCGGTATGACAACGGTATAGCGAAAAAATTATCATTATGTCGTACAGTCCACTCCTACCTGACCATAGAAGGACCCAAATTTCTATCATTCTAGTCTAGAATTGATAATTTTATATTTTATGTCTTTTACACTCTAAATCAATAGAAAAAATCTTTTCGGTTTTAAAATGATAATTTTACTATCTTTTAGGCCCTAAATTGATAAAATTCTAAAATAATTATTTATTTTCCTTTACTTTGGATTTTCTATTTCAAACTTTAAATGCATTCATACCATTAATCCAGGCTACTGCGCATGAGAAATATAATAAAAATGTAAATGTAACAGATCTATAATGTACATGTAAATCGCCAAGCATAATGAGAACCAGTAAAATATGTTTGTGTTTGCTTATTTTGACAATATTAGTTGTTTCATTAAAAAATAGTAAAGTAAATATAACTAATCCGGACTTGAGTTGCACGATAAAACTGATCTTAACTCGAAGTCAACTTCAAATCAGTGAATAAAGTTTATACCTATACATTTTCCAGTTAGATAACCATTAATCCAGCTGTTGGTATACATGTACAAGTATGAACAAATACATGCATACACATTTATTTATTTTCCGACAGCTATTTGAATTGTAAATATGAACTCCAGCGTCTGTGGAATATAGCAGTTGGTCACCTATATGTTCACAGCTAGTTAGCTCCCTGGTCCCAAAAACAACATCATATTGTATATTATAATCCCTACTGTTCAAAAAATGTGATATCCGAATCCATTTTCGTCTCAATAAAGTCCGACAATTTTCCACCAAGCAGCTCCAAATAAAGCCCATACGACAAGGTTGAATACAGCCATTGCAAAGCCAACAGTGAACACATCACGGAGTTTCAAGTAACCAGCTGCAGAATCAAGAATAGATTAGAATCAAGCTCATCATAACAAAATTTCGTAAATAGAAAGAATTTTGTATACCTCCGTAATAAACAGCAGCTTGACCACTGCTATAATGTGTTAAGGCCCCAAAAAGGTTGGTATTATAAGCTAAAGCCAAGGCAGATAACAGGCCAGGGACCTTAGAGGCCAAATGCATGCCAAGAAAAGCTGAGTAGAGAGCTCCAACTTGCGCAGTTTGACCAGCAAACAGATAATGGATAAAGAAATAAGCCAACTGAAGGAGACTAAAGGCCCCAAACCAATTAAGTGATAGAGATTTCATAAATTGGGCAACACATTTAGACATCCATGGTGTAACTCCAAGAGTGGTAAGTTGGGTAGCCATCCCGATCAGGACCCCAAACCAAACTAAAGTGTCCCATGCTTGTTTCTCAGCTAAGCAATCCTCCCAATCTATTACTCCAGCCAATAGAAGTAGTGTTAAACCAAGCATTGCAGCAACTACGCTTGACATGTTGATAGCTTCTCTACATACATAACAGAGCTAGTTAAAAGAAAAACACGAGAGCAGAAAGATGCCCTGCTTCTAAGGTATATATTTGGTGAAGGTGAGCATAGTATAGTTACCCTGCAACCCATAATGCAATGGTTAGAAGCAATGCTGCAATCATGATCCACTCGTTCCTTTTGATGGAGCCCATCTGTTTCAATTTCTCTTTGGCCATGCTAGGAGCCTCTGGGGTGTTCTTTATTTCAGGAGGATATATCTTGTACAGGACATATGGAGTTGCTGCAAGACCAACGAGAGAAGGGACAACAGATGCCTTGAGCCAAGTGATCCATCTGTTTGGAACTTCGACCCCAAGGCTTTCAGCTAATTTGATGCATAGCAGGTTTTGAGCTGCTGCCGTTAGAAATAGAGCACTCGTATTGTTGCAACACTGCCACGAATCAACCAAGAATATGAAAGGTTATTTAAGGGACAATATGATGGATCAAATGCATATATATATATGATAATTTAAGGGGGGGAAAATATGGTGGAGATTTGGGTAAAACATGGAGTTAACTTCTTAGCAAAGATTGATCTAACAATAAGAGAACGATTGGTCCCAAAGCCAACTTGAGTCGTTGATAAGAAGACAAATTGGTCTTGATGGATGAATTTTATTTGAATAGTTAATTATGAGGGTGATCGATATAAGATCCCAATGGTAAAATTGGTTTCAAATATACAGAGAATTTTTCACACCTAAAAGTCCATTATCTCCAAAGCAATTCTATTTGTACCTACTGATACTAATATTTGCAAGTTCACTGCTAACTATGAGCATCCAGCAATCTTGTCACCCTTCACATGGAACCAAATATTCTACTTCAAGACGTAAAACTTTTAGCTAGCAAAGTTCAATAAATGATGTTCACTTAACTGCAGCTTTTCACAAGCAATAGGAGGTGAAAAATGTCCTTGTACTACAAGCCTTGCAACCTTTAGAAACAATGATCCAACAATCTCACGGCCATTTTTAACAACCATTTTCAAATGCCCCTTGTACCGTACAATGAAAACTTCAGAGTATGATCTCAACAACGTTAAGTGCAGATTCAGAAAATTTGCAGGATATTGAACAATGTCCAAGTTTAAAACTAGCTTTTCATCACATACTCATCCACAAAGCTATTGAAGATACTGAACTATTATACTCCATGAAAAGTTAATTCAACATATTATAGTCGATAGTAAGTGTAGAACTTATGAAAGAATTTGAATGGCACAAAACATCATTCGCTCTTTTCCTATTGAGATCATCAATTTCACGTTAAACCGCAGAATATCCACAATACCCCAAAATGAATATCGAATTAAATTAAATAACACTAATAATGAAGTGATAATAACCTGATTCTGTGATTGAATTAGAAATGCTCC
>JAPKLY010004861.1:0-13625 GCA_026898435.1 Prunella vulgaris
TCCCAAGGGATGGGATGATGATGATGAAGATCAGGATGGACTTCAGGCCAACCCTCAGCAAGCCCCTACCTCGGAAAATGTTGAGTCTCAGACGGAGGGACAGACTCAACCTGAGGTACGTACTGTCGGTGATGATGCTTCTGCACCTGAGACAGTTACTGAGTCCAACACTGTAGGGGGAAACAATTTCTCTGATATTGGTCAACCCTCAGGAAATGACTCAGTATCCCCTGTTCTTGCTCGTTCCGCTTCTTTGCCTATTATTATTGAGATTAATGTTTCAGGATCAGGCAATGGAACATCAGTAGCTCCCAGTGCTCCAGTCAGCAGGAGGCGATGGCTAGATGATCACTCATTGGCTGATATCATTGGAGATATCAATGAGGGGGTCAGGACGAGGTTGTCCTTTGGTGAAAGCGCTATGTTTTGTTGCTTCCTGAGTGATCAGGAACCTACAAGCATAGAAGAAGCTCTAGCTGATCCCAACTGGATCCTAGCCATGCAGGATGAGCTCAATCAGTTTGAGCGGAATCAGGTTTGGGAGTTAGTGGATAGACCTAGGTGTCAACATGTTATTGGCACCAAATGGGTTTTTAAGAACAAGAGGGATGAGAAGAATGTTGTTGTCAGAAATAAGGTCAGGCTTGTAGCAAAAGGTTACTCTCAAGCCGAAGGTATCGACTATGATGAGACCTTTGCTCCAGTCGCAAGATTAGAAGCAATCAGGTTGTTTCTGGCTTATGCAACATTCAAGAAATTCAAAGTGTATCAGATGGACGTAAAGAGTGCTTTTCTGAATGGTGTACTGAATGAAGAGGTGTATGTTGAGCAACCTCCTGGATTTGAAGTTGGTAATAAAGTATACCACCTGAAGAAAGCTCTTTATGGCCTGAAGCAAGCTCCGAGAGCTTGGTATGATACATTATCCCAATTCCTGATAGACCACGGGTTCGTGAAAGGAACAGTGGACAGGACCCTCTTCCGGATCACCGAAGGGGAAGACATTCTCTTGGTTCAGATTTATGTGGATGACATAATATTTGGATCTCCTAATCTGAAGCTTTGTGAGAAATTTTCCAAGCTGATGACTGGGAAATTTGAGATGTCAATGATGGGAGAAATGAATTTCTTTCTGGGTCTCCAAGTCAGGCAAACTGACTCCGGAATTTTCATTAATCAGTCCAAGTATGCGAGGGACTTGATTCAGAAATTTGGAGTTCAGTCCAGCAGAGTCTCACGCATTCCCATGAACACAAATGAGAAGCTGGATCCTGACAAAGAAGGAGCCTCAGTAAATCAGACTGAATACAGGGCACTGATAGGATCTTTATTATATCTGACTGCTAGTCGTCCTGACATCACTTATGCAGTTGGAGTTTGTGCAAGGTATCAGTCTGATCCAAAGAAGAGTCATCTAGAGAGTGCCAAAAAGATTCTGAAATACCTAAGAGGTACAGTCAACTTAGGACTTTGGTATCCCTCTGATGACAACCTAGAACTGACTGGCTATTCAGACGCTGATTATGGAGGCTGTAGACTTGATAGGAAATCAACTACAGGCACATGTCAGTTTTTAGGGAGTAAACTGATCTCTTGGTTTTCTAAAAAGCAAACCAGTGTTGCAACGTCTACTACTGAGGCTGAGTATATGGCGGCAGGCAGTTGTTGCTCTCAGATTCTTTGGCTGAAACAACAACTGAGAGACTACCAAGTTGAGGCCACTGAAGTCCCAATTTATTGTGACAATAATAGTGCCATTACCATATCCCAAAACCCAGTCTTACATACAAGGTGTAAGCATGTAGACATCAGGCATCACTTTATCAGAGATCATGTGGAGAAGAAGGACATCAGGATGGAGAGAGTCCCTACTGAAAAACAGAGAGCTGACATCCTGACTAAGGCTTTGCCTGAAACCAGGTTTGTTGAGTTATCAGTAGAGTTAGGACTCCTTGACCCAGGCTTAGGTGATTCAGTTTGAATCTCTAATAAGAATGCACAAGGTCAGGGGGAATAACTCATATAGACTCAGGATGAAGGGAACTCAGAGAGAATGTGAATGGTTGTAGGGGGAACATTCAGTATAAAATGGATGATCAGTATAGACTGACTAAGATTCAGGACACTGAACTAAGGGCTTGTCACCCTGATAGGGCAATAAGTGGTATCAGTCAGAATACATATCTGACTGACTGGTATGTTTCCTGTTTTTTGTCTAGTCATCTGATATTGCGTGCATTATCCTTTTACTGTTTGCTGCATTGTCAAATCAATTTAATTTGTCAAATGATCCCAGCCATTCGTTTTAATATTCGGTTATTATTTAATTCAATTTATTTGAATCAAATTCGGACATGCTCTAATGTGCATTTAATGCACTGTGGGCGGGAACAGTTATCGATAAAATTTTAACCAATTACCTTTGAAGAACCGAAAAGGTAAATGCTTTTTATTGCTCAATCTTGTCCATTGAATTCCATAGGTCACTATTTTCTAAACCGTCCGATTAAAACTGAATTTTTCTATAAATAAGAGAAGATCGTGTTGTTAAAACTTTTATGCACCCAATATTTTCTTAACTTACCTTCTCTAAAACCGATTCTCTTCAAATCTCTTAAAATCTTCCATGGCTTCACCTTCTGCCGATACCTTTTTTGGAAACCTTTTCCATTTAAGGAACGAAATACACTACGACCCCTATGGGGATTTTTCTTCTAATAACCCCGATATTATGCCTGTGCGAGACCTTTTTAATAATGCAGGTCTTCTGCAGTTTATCACTGCAAAGCCACAGAGGCTCCACCCCAGACTCATTGCTGCCTTCTACCTGAAGATGGCGCAAAACAAGGACTCCCAGGAGTGGGAAACTTGTATTCCCTTGACCACCTGTGAGAAGGGAAAGGATGGTGAGGAGGAGATGGTCAGGAGGTGGGTCACCTTCAACATTCGGGAGAAGATTAAGGAGGCTTTTAATCTTCCCAACAGAGGACGAAGCCCAGTGGATTATGGGTTTGGGAATGAGAGGGATTTTCTCCAGTCCCTGTGTGATGGAGATGTCGTGCTGAAATCCGGCCTGAATAAATCAGTCTTGAGGACTGAAAATCGTCACTTCTTCGACCTGACAAGTCAGGGAGTGATGGGAATTGCTGGAGGATTGGAGCAGATCTCCAGGCCGAAGTTGTTCACAATGATGGCTATTTCCGACGCCTCTCTGCACAATTTTGACTGGGAGGGTTACTTCCTCCAAATGCTGGTGGCAGAGACCAGCAAAATCAAGTACTCGCCAGAGGGGCAGGCGACTTTTGAGGCCAAGATGCATTTTGGCACCAAGATATCCATGCTCTTGGAGACTCTGGATCTCGGTGATGTGGATCAGGCCCAATCACTCGAGATCCCAGTGAAAATCCATCTCTTCAGAGCTTATTCCGATGATGCTGGCACAAGGAGAAGGCCTCGGACTCAGAAGAAGAAGGCCCAGGCGAGCATGACTGGGAAAGTCCAGGCTCAGGCAGGCAAGTCTTCAGAGTCTGATACAACAAAGCCAGCGGAGGATAAATCTAAGACTTCCAAACCCAAGCAACAAAAGCTGAAATTTCTCTACTCTGGGTCAGCTGAGCGAGAGAAGAAGCTTATGGAAGTACAAGCTGCTGAAGCTGTTGAGAAGGAATCAGCTCTGGCGCAGGATGCTGCTGAAGCTGTTGAGAAGGAACCAGCTCAGGAGCAGGCTGTTCCTGAATTTGCTCCGATTGCATCCCCTGATCCCAACCAGCTGATTCTAAATATTGCTGAAACCTATCAGAGTTTGGGTCAGGTAGAGCCTGCTCAGGAAGGAGGAGTTGAGCAAGAGGCTGCTGAACCAATTCAGGCTGAAGCACCATGGTCTTTCCCTGCGCCCGATGTAAACATTCTTTCAGATTTTGAGATAGTTGCGAGGGGAGAGGCAGTTGAGATGGTGGAAAGGAGATTCCCTGATCTTACTGAGGCACAGAAGGAGGCAGTTGTGCAACTCCGCACTTTTGCCATGATCAGAAATGCTACTTGGTCTGAGCTCAGCCAGCTACGAGAGTCCAGAGGATGGGACTGCATTGCAGATTTAGAAGCCGCCCTCTTTGATCATTTTGATATAAACTCTCTACATCATCTGATCAAAATGGTGGATTTTATCAGAACAGTCCGCAAAACGTATCCTGAGCCTGAGACTCGGGAAGCTGAAGAAAGGGGAGAAGAGAAAGAGGCTGGAAGGGAAGTGGTAATAATTGCTGATGACGATCAGCCAGGTGGCACTGAGGGAGTCAGTGCACCGGCCGATGATGCACCCCTTGGACCCGGGGCAGTGGAGGCTTCAGGAGAGGGTCGATCAGGTCTTATCCGAGTTAGAGGAAACTGGATCACCCCAGCGGCTATGTTCACTGAAAATTCCTCACTAGCTCTTACGAATATGCACAGAAGGGTAACTCTCGTTGAGCGACAGGCAATTAGGGTTGATTCAAATTCTAAAACTCTGAATAAGAAGATGAAAAGGCTGGATAAAGACCTGAATGATATGGCCTCTGATATGCATGCAGCAATTGATCTTCTTGGGGAAGCTCGGACTAAAATCAATGTAGAGCTCACTGTCATTTCCGAGCAAGCCAAGGATGCCATTCAGAACTGCAATCAGATGGTTTCTAATGTGCAGAGTCAGCAGGAGACTAAGCTTGCCAATTTTCTGGATCAACAACTGTCTGAAAAGGTTGATCAACTGGTTGATGAGAAGTTGGTAAAGCTGAGAGCTGAACTGAAGGAGGACCTGCTGAGGGAGTTGTCTGCACAGGAGAAGGAGAAAATTGCATCTGCCCTAGACTCAAGGATGGAAAACTTCGAGGGTCGACTGAAGGCTGCACACAATTCAGCCATTGATCAGCTCAGTATCGCCCTGAGAGGAATGGTAGGGCAGATTGGGCAATTGCAGGTGAAGCAGACTGAGATGGATAGTCAGTTCAATCTTTTGGCGGAGTCAGTGGATGAAGTTGTCAAACGTATTAATGACGATGATGCCAAAAAGGGGGAAGAAGGGAAGAAGCAAATTGCCACTACTGGCAAAGCCAAGAAGAAGAACTTTCCCCTTGAACTGAAGGCTGCGGATAGAAAGAGGACTAGATCCGTAGCCGCCATTGAAACTGCTGAAGGCTCAGATCCGAAGAAGTTGAGACCCTCTGAAGATTCGGCTCTCGAGCCATTATATAAGGAGATGGAGGAACATATAATGCCATCTGGGCTGACCACTCAGAAGAAATTGGTGATGACTGATGCTGAAAAGATAGCAAAAATGAAAGAAATTTCGATGCTCAGTCAGATCCAGCGCCTAAAAGAATCTAATGAGTATCTGACTTCTCAGGTCCAGAAGAAGAAATCTGTATCATCTGGATCTCGGATAAAGACTCAGAGGAAGATGGTGGTCAGACCAGATCAAAGTCATCCTCCATCGAAGTTTGTTGAAGACTTCATTCCGATTGAGATGCTGGAGGTTTGGATTCTGATCCGGAATAGGTGGGCATACCTATTCTATGTGGTGGGGTTATGGGACGATCAGACTGAAGAAAAAGACGTCATACTCCATCACTGGATGGCACAGGAGCATCCTGATCTATGGGCTGAAATCATCAGACATGCTGACACTGAAGGTGTTGAGATCGCTCCTCCGGAATTCATCAAGTATCCTCCTCCACTCTTTAGGAATTCTAAGCAGCTGGACCGGAAAGCAATTTCTGAAGAAGTCGTCAGAGTAGGACGAGCTACCGGGGCCGTTGCTGATTGGAACAGGATGAAGTAGGTCCTGAATCGAGTATTGGAGATGTACGAGATTCCACTGACTGCTTGGAATAAGGATGAAGATTAAATTCAGGAGTTAGTTGTTTAGGAATTTTGTAATAGCTTCAGGATACTTGTACTTTCTTATCAATCAATGAAGTTATTTATTTTTCCTGAGTACAACTTCTTGTTGACTCCTGAATTTACTTTTCTGAATTCTTATCAAGAACTGTACTAACCCATTCCTTGTTTTCATCTTATAGACTAAGTACCTAGTTCGTCAGGTGGTACTGAGTTATTTTCACTGACTAAGTCAGTTGATTGTATAGATGAATAGGAATTTGCTTAAGGGTTTTGGCATCATCAAAAAGGGGGAAATTGTTGGGACAATCTGAGTATTTTGATTAGATCCCAAAACCCCTGATGAATTTGCCTAAGTATAGTATTCAGGATAAAATAGTTCAGGATAGTTAGGTTAGAGATTCAGTACAGGAGGACCATGCTAAAGACTGAAGAATATTGGAGTCGACCCAATTTACTGAAGTCTGAAGCGTAAACCATTCTGAAGGAGTCAGTCAGTCTCGCTGAAGATTGTCTGTTCTGAAGCTGAAGATCGAAGCCTGCTGATTCATCCTGAAGTCATTCCTGAAGTACCATTGTCTGATGGTTCTACTGAATACACTAAGCATGTTCAGGACAGAACTCAGTCAGTGAAGAGTAAAGTGTTACCTATCAGGCTGTGCTGAATGCACATAGGACCTGACTTAGGCCTTGGTTCAGTTCACCTGAATCCTGTAAGTCCGAAGCAAAAAGGTAACACATACTGAGCTGAATAACCTATCAGGCTGTGCTGAATGCACGTAGGACCTGACTCAGGCTTTGGTTCAGATCACCTGAATCATGTCAGTCCAAAGCAAAAGGTTATTTATGCTATGGGACAAGAGACAAAAAGAATGTCAGTAAGACTCCATTAAGACACGTTCAGACTGAGTTATTAACAAGAGACTCAGAGCATTGAATGTACGAGGAAGGATAAATGTCTGAAGGTCAACTAGCCGTTATAGCGGAAAGCCAATGACCTTTCGACACGCAAGCACGGAGTTTGCGCAGCATTTAATGCGGCATTTAATGCGTCTCAAAAGGTTGCAGGTGATGTGACAACTTGCCAGAATAAGCATGGCGGGTAGGTCGAACAGTATTTCTAGCCTGCAATCTACCTAAAATAGGAAAGATTTGATTTGATCTTCTCCAACGGATCTATTTTAAATCTCGCCTATAAATATGGAGAACCTTGCACCCATTCAAGGTTAACGGGAAATTTCCAAGAGAAAACTCTCAAGAATCCAAGAACTCAAAGCATATCATAAACAACACTCTGCAATTAAATTTCCCTAGTATTGTAGTAGGATTCACTCTGTATTTGCTTAGATCGATAGCTCTATTATTTAGCATTGATTTGTATTGCTAGAGCTATTTTAGTTGGAAACCAGAATACCAAACCTCTCAAAGTGTGAGATAGGTTGGTTAGAAGGACTGGGACTTGTAAAACGCCCAGGGGTCAGTTCCTAAGAGAGGAAGTTGGCTACTCGTGTCCCTTGGCACGTAAAAACCAAGTACCTATCCTCAGGGTTTTGAGGATAGCTTCCTGTTAAATCAGGTCGTGGACGTAGGAGTTGGTTATCTCCGAACCACGTTAAAAAGTCCCCTGTGTGCTGATTTACTGTTTTATTCAGGATCATAAATGTCATCATATTAAACTGAACATACTGCATTGGTTTTAACTTCAGGACTGAATCAATCATCCTGAACCTGAATACTGTGCACTCAGCCTTAACCACCAATTTACTAAGCAACTCAGAGAAAACGATTTCAGAAACTAAAACGAGTAGAATCTAAGGGCTCACTTTCCGTACGTACTCTGACTCACTGAGATAGTAGTCCAACTGACTCGCTTCCGAGCAGTCAGTAGGTTTGTTATCTCTACTGAGCTTCCGAGCACTTTACTCACACTCAGTTTATCTGACTCGTTACTGAACCGTCCCTGCTGCCCCTGTGGACTTTCAGTATACTGAGTACTTCAGGGAATCCTGACTGAGTGTGTTAGAGCATTTTTCTGAGTCTTTCAGAAAAATCTGACATCAGTGTATTCCCCCCCATACACTGATTTAACTCGTTTCGGGACCAACAAGTGGTATCAGAGCAGTGGTTCAAAAGATCACTGACTTTGTTTACCAACAGATTCTGAGGAGAAACTTTTGGTGGTCTACTGAACTGATCTTGTTTCTGAAAAACTACATATCATGGCATCCGGTTCTAAACGCCTCGAGGGCAATCTTCCTGAATTCTCTATTGACAATTATGACTATTGGAAATTCAGGGTACTCGCACATCTCTATTCTATCCATGATCAGATGCCACAGGTGATTGAACATGGCCCAATCAGATTTATGAGAAATCTTCAGACGACTTGGCCTGTTGCTGGCAATGTCCCTGTTCCAGCCGCCGGAGATGAAGAAGTGGAGAGGTCCGCGCTTAATTCTGATCAGATTAAGCAAATTGGACTGGATAATGTTGCCAAGAACATTATACTCCACACCGTTTCTTACGAGAACTCGGTCAGGCTGATGCATCTAAGGATAGCTAAGGAGATCTGGGATACTCTGAGGGACATGAGCGAAGGATCAGAAAAGATCAAGGAAAACAAGAGAGATCTCTCTATCAGGAAGTTTGAGGCCTTCAAGATGCTAGAGGGAGAGTCCATCGATCAAATGGAAGCTCGGTTCATTAAGATGATGAACGAGCTAGCAACCCTTGGGAAGGAGTTTCCCAAGAGGGAGGTGTCTTCTAAGATCCTGAACTGTCTCCCTGAAAGATGGGACACAAGAGTAATTTTGTTGAAAAACACTCAGGACCTTACAAACATCACTCACTCACACCTATTCTCTGAGTTAAAGGCTCTAGAATTTGACCTCGATAAGAGGAAGAAGATGGGTGTTGTCAGTGAGGAAGTTAGTGAGGAGAAGACATCTGAAAAGGAAAAGAGCGTGGCTCTTAAAGCTACTCCTGAGCCTGAGGCTGGATCTGGCTCCAAGTCTCTAAAAGACATGAACAAAGATGAGCTAGCCTTGGAGTACAGCCTGATGGCACTGCGATTCGAGAAACTGAACTCTCGTTTCAGCAGGTATAAGAAATTTTATACTGACACCCGTGATCGCAGGTACTCCAGCCCCAAGAGATCTAGCCCCCGGAGAGAAGAAAGAAGAGGTTCAGATTCCAGGAGAGATCGCAATGAGCCTGAGCGACGCAGAGATGAAAAGAGGAGAGAGGATGAGCCCAGAAGATCCAGCTCCAAACCTGAAAGATCATCAGGGAGCAGGAGGGAATCCTCTGATAAAAGGTACACTGACAAGAAGCTTTCTTCTGATGTAGATCAGTGCTACCACTGTAAAAAGTCCGGACATTATCAGTATGATGTCCGGAGCTCAGTGCTCGTGAGCGAGAAGATCGGAGAGCCAAAAGAGAGCTCAGGGCTTCAGACCGGAGAGCGTTGCTTGCTGAGGACTCCTCAGATTCAGATGGTCCTGGACGCCGGTCTCCTGAACTCTTTTCAGATGAGGAGTATGATGACCTCTGCCTGATGGCAGATGATGAGGTATGTTCTTCTGCCTCTTCTCCTGATCACGCACCTGAGTTTAGCTCAGATTCAGCAGGAGAACTCGACCTTCAGCTCGCCCTAGAGCAATTGATGGTTGACTTCTCAAGGCTGCAGGAGACTCATACTCACACAGTGGACGTGAACGCACAACTGAGTGAGAAGAACGATCGGTTAACTGAGTCTCTCAGAGTAAGAGATACTGAGGAAGCCCTCAGATTAGTACATCTTCAGGAGGAACTACTTAATGCTAAGAATAAGCATGATGAAGCTCCACTGGAGGTAGAAAGACTAAAGGGTGTCATCAGCTCGCTGATTGAGACTCGTGATACTGATTTGTTCCTTGCTCAGGAACAACTGATAATTGAGCGAACTGCTTTAAGAATGATGCTCGAAACTGAGTGGCAAGCTCGCCTTTGTGCTGAGCAAACTGCTTGGGATCTTGAGCTGATCTCAAAAGAGAAAGATCATTCAGAATTAGTGCTTCAATACACCACTGAAATTGAGGCCCTGAAAGAAGCCAATGGGCATCTTGAAGTCAAGCTGAAGAAGTTATACACATCTACCCAAGTGGTTGATGAGTTGACAAATTTCTCTCAGCTGACTGATGGTGCTAAAGCTGGGTTAGGCTATGATGCCACAAAAGACCCAAAGGGCAAGAAGAAGAGAGGTGCTTCAGGGAGCAACTCTCAGAAAAAGTTTGTCCCTGCCCTAACTGATGACAAGAGCTTAAGTGTTGCTCATCAGAATAAAGGCAAAGGGAAGGAGAAAATGCCTGCTGAACCTGTCAGGCAAAGGACTGAGAAACCAAGACAAAAACCTAAGGAAAAGGTCAAAGTTTCTCATTCTGAGTCTAGGAAGACAAACCAAAGGAACTCCAAGGTCCAGCCTAGGAATCCTCAAACTGGGAAGAATTTTGTTCCTAGCACTTCTCAGGCCCAGCCTAGAAATGTTCAGAACAAAAGGAACTCAGGACAAAGGAGACCTCAGGCAAGACCTAGGACTACTGAGGTTCAGACTCCTCAGACAGGGCACAGAGCCCATCAGGAGCGTCCCAATTCTCTAAGAAGAAGGACAAACCAGGTGGCCTCTGAAAGGCAATGGAGACCTGACTCCAGAAACACTCAGGCCAGACCTCATGTGCCAAGAGGTCAGGCCCGAGCTGCTCCTGCTCAGGACAGACTTCAGCCCAATGCACCCAGGTCAAGGAGAAACAGGAGGCCCACCCCCAGAAATCAATATAGGGCTCCTGTGTCTCAGGCTGACACCCATACACCCTCAACTTCCCAGGCACAAAGGAAGAAGAGAACTGTGTATGTTGACATTTCAGGGAAACAGGTCTACACTTCTGATGCTGTCAGAATTGTCAGACAAATCTGGATCCCGAAGGGTATGGCTGACTCAGTAGGACCCAATACGAGATGGGTACCTGAGGCCTGATTCTTTTCAGGTCACTGCGGGCTACAAGAAGAAGAAGGAGGATCTGATGAAGGACTGGTACTTGGACTCAGGATGTTCCAGGTACATGACCGGATTTCGTGATCTCCTTCAGGACTATGTAGCTCAAGAAGGCCCGTAGGTAACCTTTGGTGATAACTCTAAGGGTTTCACCAGAGGATTCGGAACCCTTGTTATTAACTCTGTCCGTGTTATGAATGTATCATATGTTGAAGGACTGAGACATAACTTGCTCTCGGTTAGTCAGTTTTGTGACCAAGGATATAGTGTAGAATTTACATCTAACATGTGTCTTGTGAAGGACAAATCTACACTGCAGGTTCTGATTACAGGAGTCAGGAGGGGCAATGTATATTTTGCTGACTTCAAGAGCAGCCCTCCTGAAACCTGTCTGGTCGCTAAGAGCTCCTCTGAGCTCAGTTGGCTTTGGCATAAACGTCTGAGTCACTTAAACTTCAAGATTATTAACAAAATCTCTAGACTCTCTCTTGTAGATGGTCTGCCTAATGAAGTTTTTAGCAAAGACCACGTTTGCGGAGCGTGTCAGGAAGGCAAGCAAACCAAAGCCTCATTCAAGGTGAAGGAAGCCTTCTCTACTGACAGAGTGCTTCAGCTCCTGCACATGGATCTCTTTGGTCCAGTAACTCCTGTCAGCATAAATGGTAGGAAATATACCCTTGTTGTTGTTGATGACTATTCCAGGTACACATGGGTTATTTTCTTGCTGAACAAAAAGGAGACACAGGTCAAGCTTCCTGAGTTACTCAAGCAATTGAGTACTGAACAGGGTCAGAGCATTGTCAGGATTCGATCAGATTGAGGAACCGAGTTTATAAACTCTATTATAACTGACTTTTGTACTAACCATGGTATAGCTCATGAGACTTCTGCAGCTAGGACCCCTCAGCAGAATGGGGTAGCTGAAAGAAGGAATCGTACCCTGAAGGAAGCTGCCAGGACCATGTTGGCTGAATCAGGACTGCCCAAGAAGTACTGGGCTGAAGCAATCAACACTGCTTGCTACACTCAGAACCGATCTATGCTGAACAAACAACATGCTCAGACACCCTATGAGACTTGGAACAAGAGGAAACCTCGCATCTCTTATTTCCATATTTTTGGGTGTAAGTGTTTCATCCTGAACAATGGGAAAGACCAGCTGAAAGCCTTTGATAGCAAATCTGATGAGGGAGTTTTCTTAGGATACTCCTCAGTCAGTAAAGCTTTCAGGGTGTATAACTGTCGGACCCTTTGTGTGGAGGAAACACCTCATGTTGTGTTTGATGAGACTGCATCAGTGCATAGGAAACAGGTTCCAAGTCCTGATACTGAGGGAATTACCAAAAGGGTAACCAGGCTGAGTCTGAAGAATCCTGAATTCAAGATCAAACTTGTCAGTGCTCCCAAGGGATGGGATGATGATGATGAAGATCAGGATGGACTTCAGGCCAACCCTCAGCAAGCCCCTACCTCGGAAAATGTTGAGTCTCAGACGGAGGGACAGACTCAACCTGAGGTACGTACTGTCGGTGATGATGCTTCTGCACCTGAGACAGTTACTGAGTCCAACACTGTAGGGGGAAACAATTTCTCTGATATTGGTCAACCCTCAGGAAATGACTCAGTATCCCCTGTTCTTGCTCGTTCCGCTTCTTTGCCTATTATTATTGAGATTAATGTTTCAGGATCAGGCAATGGAACATCAGTAGCTCCCAGTGCTCCAGTCAGCAGGAGGCGATGGCTAGATGATCACTCATTGGCTGATATCATTGGAGATATCAATGAGGGGGTCAGGACGAGGTTGTCCTTTGGTGAAAGCGCTATGTTTTGTTGCTTCCTGAGTGATCAGGAACCTACAAGCATAGAAGAAGCTCTAGCTGATCCCAACTGGATCCTAGCCATGCAGGATGAGCTCAATCAGTTTGAGCGGAATCAGGTTTGGGAGTTAGTGGATAGACCTAGGTGTCAACATGTTATTGGCACCAAATGGGTTTTTAAGAACAAGAGGGATGAGAAGAATGTTGTTGTCAGAAATAAGGTCAGGCTTGTAGCAAAAGGTTACTCTCAAGCCGAAGGTATCGACTATGATGAGACCTTTGCTCCAGTCGCAAGATTAGAAGCAATCAGGTTGTTTCTGGCTTATGCAACATTCAAGAAATTCAAAGTGTATCAGATGGACGTAAAGAGTGCTTTTCTGAATGGTGTACTGAATGAAGAGGTGTATGTTGAGCAACCTCCTGGATTTGAAGTTGGTAATAAAGTATACCACCTGAAGAAAGCTCTTTATGGCCTGAAGCAAGCTCCGAGAGCTTGGTATGATACATTATCCCAATTCCTGATAGACCACGGGTTCGTGAAAGGAACAGTGGACAGGACCCTCTTCCGGATCACCGAAGGGGAAGACATTCTCTTGGTTCAGATTTATGTGGATGACATAATATTTGGATCTCCTAATCTGAAGCTTTGTGAGAAATTTTCCAAGCTGATGACTGGGAAATTTGAGATGTCAATGATGGGAGAAATGAATTTCTTTCTGGGTCTCCAAGTCAGGCAAACTGACTCCGGAATTTTCATCAATCAGTCCAAGTATGCGAGGGACTTGATTCAGAAATTTGGAGTTCAGTCCAGCAAAGTCTCACGTATTCCCATGAACACAAATGAGAAGCTGGATCCTGACAAGGAGGGGACCTCAGTGAATCAGACTGAATATAGGGCACTGATTGGA
>JAPKLY010004862.1:0-13624 GCA_026898435.1 Prunella vulgaris
ATATTTCTTCTTCCTTCCTCTTCTTTGTCGAGAACATGGATACAATGCTGCAATTTTTTATTTTTATCATTAATTTTTTTTTCTTTTGTCTGATCTGCATCTGCATATCTAAGGTATATTCTATGATTTTTTTTAATTTTTTTTCTTTTCAACAACTAAATGTTATTATATTTTCAAATAAAATATAGAATTTGGGTGAGCGCAATTGGAGATGGCGCCCATGGTGTCAGCATTGATGGGGTGAGGTGTCAGCAGGGGTGGGGGTGGGATGGCAACAGGGTGGGGGGTAAGGGTGCCGTTGGAGTTGGCGCCCCTTTGGTGAGCCAGGGTAAAGGCGCCATTTCAGATGACGCCCATACTTAAAATCGTAGCACCTAAAAAAACTATCATATTTTGTTAAATCAAAAAAATAAATACAATATTTAAAAAAAAAAAGCCTAATTTATCCAAACACAATATTATCCAAAATCTTGAAAGATAAGTTATTCTCATCCTCATCCTCATCCAGCCGTCCATCGAGCGAATAGTGACGTCATCATCGCACACGGGAAAAACGCTGCGCCCGGATATCTCCAGAGAGAAGAAAAGAGGAGAGAGAAAGAGAGTAAACATTCCTGAAGTCGGTTTATGGAACCTTCTCCTCCTTTTCCATCCTTCCTAATCCTCAACCCCTATATAAACGCACAGCCCTCTATTCCAATTCTATATCAATCGCTTCCATATATCAAATCAATTTTCTCGATCAACAAATCAATTTCAATCTCTTCAACCCCATTTTCTCTTTACACAAATCTCTGAATCTGAAAATGGAGTTCCGGCCGTTGAACATCAACGTCATGTCGGCGGAAGGGTTAAAGGACGTCAAGAAATTCTCCAAGATGGACGTCTACGCTGAGATCTCTCTCGCCGGATATCCCCAATCGAAGAAGCGGACCTTCGTCGACAAAAATTCCGGCACCAATCCCAAGTGGAATCACCGGATGGAATTCATCGTCGACGAGCCCTATCTCACTAAACCCGGCCTCTCTCTCCTCTTCCAGCTCAAGGCCGAGTCCACTTTCTCCATGGACAAGGAGATCGGCTCCGTCACCGTCCCCATCGACGAGCTCTTCAAGCCTGATTCCTTCGCCGAGGAACGAACCGTCGAATACAAGGTAATTACCTCTGGCAAGCCTAAGGGCACGCTCAAATTCTCCTATCGATTTGGGGAAAAATTCACCCAGGACGCTAAGCGCCAAGTCGACGAGCCTGCGACGGCGTACCCTGCGACGGCGTACCCGGCGCCGGCGTACGCTTCCGGATCGGGTTACGGGCACCCGGGGATGGGATACCCTCCGCCTGGACCGCCGCCGCCTGCGTATGGTGGTTACGGGGCATATCCACAAACAGGTGGTGGGTATGGATATCAGCCTCCGCCGCCGGCGTACGGGTACCCTCCAGCGGGATACCCGCCGGCGTATGCCCAGGCGCAGAAGCCGAAGAAGAACAAGATGGGAATGGGAGGTGGAATGGGATTGGGATTGGGGGCCGGATTGCTTGGTGGTTTGCTGGTGGGAGAAATGGCGTCGGATATTGGTGACGCAGCGGCGTATGCGGATGGGTATGGTGACGCCATGGGTGATATGGGTGACTTTGATTTCTAGTTTTTCTTCATTTTCATCATCATCGCTGTATTTTTTTTTTTCTTTTTCCTGTTGTTTGAGGTAATACTATACATCGAGACTTCATATTTTATTGTGGGTTGTATATATCACTTCTCTGAAATGTTATATTATTAACAAAAAGAAAAAAGAACTTATGAACCACAAGCGTAAGTGTAACACCTTTTTTCTATTATTATTATTTCAATGTAATATATGACAAGAATAATTGTTTTAAGAAAAATGTATTATGGATTGAACATGTTAGTATCAGAGAACGGAAGTATAGATTAATACCACCTCCGTCCCACAAAAGTTTGTATATTTTTCTTTTTAGTTTTTTCCACAGAGGTTTACATACTTTCAAAATGGAAATATTCCTTTAAATTTTCACTTTTTAAATTTTTACTTCACAATTTCTACCATATACATTCTATTTATTATATATTTTTTTTAAAATCTGTGCTCAGAAAAATATCGCAAACTTTTCTGGGACGGAGGTAGTACTCCATTCATCCCTTACATGTTTTAAATATTTTTTGCATAGGATATGTAAGTGTAAAATTAAATAATAAAATATAAAAAAAAATTATTAATTTTTATGAGTGTGAGCTATTTTTTAAAATGTAAAAATAAAATTAAAATGATAATATAAAAAAAGTGTAAAAATAATCCTGACACAAGAGTGAAAATTATAGGAAGTATTTACAAAATCTTGAATGTTGTATGCAAATTTACGTGTAAATTTCCTTAGAATGAGTGAGTATAAAATATTTTGTCGGATAGAAGAAAGAAAGAAGATACAAATATCAGTTCACAATCTCACTGAGTGTCATTTAGTGTGTGGAAAAGTGTCCGACGAAGTAAAGGGTCTTATCTGTCTACGGATCCAAGTCAGTCTTATTTGCTTTTTTCTGTAGCTTTGATTTCTTGATTTGATACATTAGGTTCGAGTTCGATTAATTCATTAAGGGAATGTTTTATTATTAATTTTTTGGGTTTAAGTAATTTTTAAATTTTAGTTTTTGATAATTACTGATTTTTAAAATAAATTTAAACAGTATAGTGTCCGAATTATAATTCATTTAGGTTTGTACTATAATATTAATTCATACACATACTAATTAGTTTATATCGTACGACATTTTATTATTTTGTATTATCACATATTTAAGTCTTTATTCCAATTTAATTGTCCCAATATTACATTTTAATTCACATAATATTATGTTTGAACCACAATTTATTTAAATATATATAATTAATTCACATTATATCATACTTTACTATGTTATACAACTATTAATTTATCTCTTACAATCAATATTTCTCCTTTATCATTATTATATAAAGAAATCACTTTCTAATATTTTTTTTTTGAGTGCAATTACAGTATAGCATTACAACTTTATTGAATTATATTTGAGTCTAAATTAGAATTAATGACTATAAATTACTAACTAATTAAAATTTTAAATATCAAATTATTTGACTAGATAAACAAGCTTAAAACCTACATCTTAGATTCGTACTTTCATATAGAATTTGGTCTCTCACTTTGAGTTAATAATTTTTTCGCCGAACTGAAGGATTTATCGAATGTCAATTTTAAATAAATTGAAGGTTTTTCTCTTTTCGTTGAGAGCTTTACATAGATTACGGAATCGAGGCCGAGTATGTGGTGGTGCTACAGCGGTATTTGAGAAGAAATAGTGAAATACAGAGGTGGAACAGGGGCAAGACGATGTTTGTGGCAGCGGTGGCTTCTAGGTCTGCGTATTATGGGGCAAGAACGTGGCGTGGCTCCAATTGTACTTGGGCGTTGTCGAGGAGGGCAGTTTGGGGGTCTTTGGCGATGGCCATTGGGGGCGAGTGCAGGGGAGGTTGATGGTGGGACGGCATTTGGGGGCGAGGGGTTTCTGCCGATGGATGACGGTTGAGAGTTCTTGGCGATGGTAAAAAGGGGGATGAGAAGAGGTAAGGTGAACGGCGGGGCAGTGGTGATTTGAGGAATATGATGCGGAGGAGTGAGTGAGTTTCTTCGTCGAATAAGGTGGAGGTAGAGTTTTGGGCTCCGATTCTGACCGTAGCGAGTTTAGAGGTAATAATTTTCAGGAGAATATCAGTGATTTTTAAGATAAATTTAGAGGAACTACGTCGATTTTCAAGAGGAACGGAAGATTAAGAATGGAGGGTCAATTTTAGGTCAGAGTCTTTTCCAGACATTTTATTTTACTAAATACTCTAAGAAAGCTTATAAGTTCTGAAACAATTTATAAGCTATTTTAAAGGACATATAAGCTCAGAAAAACACCATTTAAATCTTATATATATTGAATATATTGTGCAATTCAAATGTATTTTTTTTAGTCCTCCATATTAATTGCATGAGTCCCTAAAACAGAATGTTTTTTGTTATTTTTTTCTGATGGCATTATGATATCTAATGGGGAACAAAACATCATGACAACCCGTAAATTTGATTTGATTCTCAAAAATACATATATAATTTACTATATCCTATAACCCAAGGCTAGAATGAAGTGTTCTTGGTACAAATTCTCTCATAGCTGCTAAAAACTACGACCGTGCTTAGTTGGGCGTCATTACTACGCTAAATTCTTTGTTTATTTTTCATCTGAAGACATATTAAATGATAAATCGTTACATACTCCTTCCTTCGGAACTTAGAATGCATTATTTTTTTATTATTTTTTTAAAATTTTAAATTTTTGGTATTATGCATTCTAAGTTTGAACACTAAAAGAAACTATATATAGACATTTTAAATTTAGACAGGGGGAGTATTAATTTGATAATAAATTAAAATGTTTTAATATCTTTTAGAAGAATTCGAAACAAGAGAATTTTTTAATTAAGTTTCAATCTAGGATTTCATTTTAAAAATTATAGAGTTCCGATTGAAATGTAATTGTGACATTGAAGACTTAGTTTGAAAATTAATTCTTCTTGTTAAATTATTCCTTCTTTTGCTAACTATCAATTTAGACGATGGAGAATGTCTCTTATAAATTAATTTTGCAATGCAATTTAAAGTAATATTTGTTATTTTTTTAAAATATATAATATTAATTTTTTTATATAAAATTAATACTATTAAAAATATACCAAATGAATTCTACGATTGAATTTATTCCGTGGGTTAATGTCACAAGAATATATATGGAATAGTTTATTGTCAATTTTTTATTAGTATATTCTGCACTTGGTGATAGTGGACGCTATTGAATACATTATTCCATATATATGATTAAAAAGAAACAGCACTTTTTTTTTTTTTTTGAGAGGAAAGAAACAGCACTTAATTGTCTATTTATTGACTATACCACAATGGAGGGTTCCCTTCACATTAATAACGTATGTTTATGATTTTAACCTATTGTCCCAACAGTGTGTTGTTAAATGTGTAAGGGTTTTTTTTTTTTTTTTTTCTTTTTACCGGTCAAAATTATAGTAGTTAGAAATTAATTTATCGAATTTTCAATAATTTCAAGATTTTTTTCACCAACTTGAGTCTTTTACTAAAATAGAGAGCTCAGTGGTCAGGTGAGTTAACTCACCTAATTCAATGAGTAAGGGTATTATTCAAGTTGAGTACTTGAAATTTAAATTTGATTTTATCGAGCTAAATTAGAGCTCGTTCGATTAAGAGGGAGTTCAGCTGAACTTATAAGCTATTTAAAACATCTTAAGTTGTTTAAAAGTTTATAAACTCTCTTAAAGCATTTGGTAAAATAAAATGTTTGACAACTTATAAGATCTTAAAATAAGTTTTTTACATCATATAAACTGTAAAATATAAGTTGGGATATCTTAACTTATTTTTCTCACAACCACTACCCCCACCCACCCGCTCCATTCTGAGCTCGGACTCTACTCTTCAACCCCTATATTAACATAAAAAATATTTATTTTCTATTAAAATTAAATTTTTAAAAAATTATGATAAATTGTTAAAGAACTTATAAGTTGTATTGACTAAACATTTCAACAAATTATACGTTGCTTAAAAATAATATCTTATAAGTTCTTAAAACAATTTATAAGATGCTTAAAAATATGATATTGATCGCACATGTGAAATTTGAACTTGAGATCTAAGGAGGAGCATACTCTTAATTCTCAAATCATCCCCATTAGTCCAATCACAAGGATTAAATAAAATGTGATATTAAGTTTATATAATACTTTTAAAATATGAGTATTATTGTAAGTATTTCATCTTATATCTCATATGCATGACCTTTAAGATTTTATCCTAACTTATTACTTAAGTTAAAAGAATACGTAAAACAATTAATTACACATTAAACAAATTCTTTTATTAGGATGTATTGTAGGCTTTTCCTTCTCCACTTTTAGCAAATTAAATAATGGGAAGTAGCTTGATTGGTCCACGAAGGCTTTGGGAACGAGCTTGATTGGTTACGAAGGTCAACCGAGCAAGATTGGAAGTCTCTCAGCCACCCATGAACTTTATAGCTCGAGGGATAGGAAGCCCAAGGAACATTATAGGGATTCTTTCTTGGAGCCTCGCGAGGAAATCAAGGATGAAGAGATGAAAAGATCTATTCTGACACCCTAAGCTCCACCAAGAGAAATATTCGGTCAGATGTTACTCTCTCATAGACTAAGTACAAAGTCATTACATGATGGAGAAATGAGGACACACACCACTAACGGTCTGGGACCACGTGATGCATGGGGAAACTAAATCTATAAATAGCCCCAAGAAGGCATAGATAGAAAGAGAGAACTTGTATATAAATTACTAGCACAGTTTTTCTCAAAGTATTGAAAAACACACACATACAAAGTCATAGACCTTGCAATATAAGGTCTAGACAAACATTGTATTATTTATAGCTTTATTTGATATTCTTTCCACATTCCTAGTAAGGAGTTTACCACTCTTAATTCTGGGTTCAACATTATGCACTTGAATTTTATGATTAATTTTTATTTTGATTTTTTCAAAATACACATTAACACATCAGTCTGTATATATTTTTGCAATCGAAGTATTACTGATTACATTTTTAGCGTATTACTTATTATATTTTGGGGGTATTATTGATTATTTCTTAGAGTATTATTATTACACCTTGAAATATTATCAATATACACAGTAGCACAATTAATAGATTAAAAATAATTAAAGTAGTTTCACAACTTTTTATTTATTGATTAAATGAATTATGAAACCACAAAAGTTTGTTAAATGAAAATACACAACATTCATTCATGCCGCACATCAATTTATTATTATTATTGGTAAGAATATATAATTTGATGCATAACAAATTTTCTGGCAATATACAATATTAAAGCAGTGTAAACATAACCAGTTGGGCTAGCTCATCTGACCATCGGACTCTTCATTTGAGTGGGTAATCTGGGTTCGATTCCCTTTGGGAACTAATTAAGGGAATATGGGGGTGATGTTATCGTGCAAAATAATAAAATAAAATTGCAAAATAAAAAAATAAAAAAGTTATAAAAAAAAAAAGAAATTGCAAAATTTTTATTTAATACAATTCGAACTTAATATAATAAAAGACATTTAAAAAATAATTTTTCGGAAAGAAAAACTTGTTTGAAGGATATATATGATTATTTTCACTAAAAGGTATGAGTTTAACTTGAAAGAAATATAAAAAGTATGATTTATTTCACTAATTAAGGACACGAATGAAGTGATGGAGGAGCTTAGTGTTGTAATCGAGAGAAAAGCGCAAGCATAAAAGTAAATGACACGATATTGATGACCCAGTTCGTCACGGAGTGACTACGTCTGGGGGCGACCAAACCAGGAGATTATACTAATAAGAACTGCCGTTACAATGAATGTGTAGAAAAAAAAAAATGTAGAGAATACAAAGGGAAGATACAATATATAAAGGATACCTAACCCTAAGTCTTGTGGGCCTAAAGCCCACTGGATATATCTAATATTATATCCATAAAATATAATAATATATTTACATATATTATAACACTCCCCCTTGGATATAATATGACAAGGAAGAATGCAAGTGTTACTTAGTGGAGTGTTACAAATGGCCTCGAGGATACAATCATCAGGATTGTTTAACATTTGTTACTCCCCCTGAAGATAACAACCTTCCAAGTCGACGCATCCCGATTCCATGTACGTACTTTTCAAAAGTCGAAGTGGGAAGGGATTTAGTGAACAAATCAGCTAGATTGTCACTTAAGCGTACTTGTTTTATCGTGATCTCACCACTCTTCTGGAGTTCGTGAGGATAAAAGAATTTTGGGGATATATGCTTCGTCAAGTTCCCTTTGACATAGTCGTTGCCCATTTGTGCAATACATGCAGCATTATCTTCATAGATAATTGATGGGCTTAAGTCAATAGAAGGGATACCACACGAATCGTGAATGTGTTTTATAAGGGACTTTAACCACACACATTCTCGTGCAGTTTCGTACAGAGCTATGATCTCTGAGTGGTTTGACGATGTGGTCACCAAAGTTTATTTGACAGATCTCCATGAAATGGCTGTTCCACCACAGAGGAAAACATAACCCATTTGCGATTTTGCATTATGGGGATCAGATAGATAACCAGCATCAGCATAACCTATAAGTGTTTTGTCTTGGTTTCTTTGACAGAAAAGGCCAAGATCTTGAGAACCTTGAAGATATCGTAAGATGTGTTTCACACCATTCCAATGTCTCCTTGTAGGGGAGACACTGAACCTTGCAAGTAGATTGACTGCAAAGGCAATATCGGGCCTAGTGCAGTTTGCAAGATAGAGCAGTGCACCAATTGCACTTAGATATGGAACTTCAGGTCCCAATAGCTCTTCGGTATCTTCTTTAGGTCTGAATGGGTCCTTTTCCAAATCGAGGGAACAGACTACCATTGGAGTGCTTAAAGGATGAGATTTATCCATATGGAATCTCTCCAACACTTTCTTTAGGTAAGCTGATTAGTGTATCAGTATTCCTTCAGGGAAATGCTCGATCTGCAGACCGAGACAGAACTTGGTTTTACCCAAAGTTTTCATTTCAAATTCAGTTTTTAAGATTGAACTTGCTTCTTCAATCTCTTTCCTTGTTCCGATAATGTTTAGATCATCCACATACACCGAGATGATGCAAAAACCATTAAGGGATTTTTTAGTAAAGACACAAGGAAAAGCCTCGTTATTTACGTATTCCTTCTTCAGGAGAAATTCGCTTTGTCGATTATACCACATACGACCTGACTGTTTTAAGCCATATAACGAGCATTGCAATTTAATGCTGAACATACTACGATGTTCGTTATTCCTCATTTGGGAATAGTTAATCCATCAGGGACTTTCATATAGATGTCAGAATCTAATGATCCGTATAAGTATGCGGTAATTATGTTCATTAACTGCATTTAACTGCCAATGATATATGGCGGAACTTTATAATATTCACAACAGGAGAATTTGTTTGATCACATCAAACTCAATAATGGGTCACTGCGAAAAACCCTTAAGCTGTTAATCTCGCTTTGTATCTCTCAACTTCATTTTGTTTCGTATTAATACCCATTTATATCCTTCAGGGATAAAATATTTAGGGGGTATGTACGATAGAACAAAACAGTTTATTTTGCGAGTCTAGCTCTTCCATATTTGCTTCTTTCTATTGCATCTAATCAAATTTAGATACTGGTACCAGATTTTAGAAAGAGCAACTATGGGTACGAATATGTTGTCGACAACAGTGATATGTTTGTCTCCTGTGTTTATTAAGATTCATGTAAACCAGATCTTGATCATTTCCCATTGATCTGGGTGTTCCGCATCCTAGTATTTTGATTGCTATGTGCACGTGCTTTTTACTAGGATTTCTCGTCTTCAGGACGAATCTCTTCAGGAGATTTCATGAGTGACTGAATATATTATTAGCATTAATATACCATGGTTTTGTGTAAGGAGGTTCATTACGCTTCTGGCGTATAGGGGCATCCTTAACTATTCACAGTCACTTCATTTATAATCAGTAATGCATTTGATAATGCATCTGGCAGATTACTTGCTGATTATTGCAAGTTTATTTTCTTTTGAACTTCTGGTTCAAGTTTGATTTGTGCGTGGGCCTAAGTATTGAAGATCTTTTGTGTTCCACATAATTTCACGGCATTTATTAATTGTGGTATTTTTCTCTCCCCCTAAGGCCGGAAATAGATCTTCATCGAATGTGCAGTCAGCGAAACGGGCTATAAACTGATCCCCAGTTAAAGGCTCGAGGTATTTAAGTATTGTGAGAGATACAAAATTGATGTAAATACCGAGTTTCCTTTGTGGGCCCATAGATGTTCGCTTAGGTGGTGGTATTGGAACATACACTGCACAATCGAATGTTCGCAGATGGGAAATGTTAGGTTCATTTCCACGCACGAGTTGAATAGGGGAATATTCATGATATGCAGTTGGTCGGAATTGGATTAGTGATGATGCATGTAAGATTGCATGCCCCCAACATGAAACAGGTAAGTTCGTTTTTTATAGTAGCGGTGTAGCGATTAATTTAAGACGTCTAATTAATGATTCAGCTAGACCATTTTGAGTATGAACATGAGGGACCGAATGCTCCACTTTGATTCCCAGTGCCATGCAAAAATCATCGAATGCCTTAGAGGTGAATTCACCGGCATTATCCATACGAATGGATTTAATAGGATGATCTGGGAATTGAGATCTCAACAGGATGATCTGTGCAATAAGCTTTGCAAAAGCAGTATTACGAGTGGATAGCATGGTGACATAAGTCCACCGAGTGGATGCATCTATTAGGACCATAAAGTACTGAAATGGTCCGGATGCAGGATGTTGGTCCGCAAATATCTCCTTTAATCCGCTCAAGGAATTTAGGAGATTTAGTTCTTACTTTACTACTAGAAGGACGAATTATGAGTTTACCCATTGTGCAAGCATCACATATGTATTCATTAACAGAAGGGATTTTGTTGTGTGTTATGTTATGGCCAGATGAATTACATAGAATCCGACGCATCATGGATTGTTCTGGATGTTTTAACCGCTTATGCCATAGTTTGAAAGAATTTGGATCATTAAATTTTAGATTAAGAGCTATATGGAGATTTGAGGGTCTGATGTATGTATAATACAAACCAGACGAGAAAGATGGAAGTTTTTCGACGATGTGTTTACGATAATTCAAATAGTGAGTCATCAACAGATATTCACTATTGTCCTCAGTATTTGTTTCAATGTGATAGCCATTCTGTCGAATGTCTTTGAAACTGAGGAGGGTACGCTTTGATTGTGAAAACAATAAAGCATTTTCGATTATTAATTCGGTACCCATAGGTAGAATGATCGAGGCTCTTCCGGAGCCAACGATTTGTATGTCGTCATCGAAAATAGTAGTGACACTTCCTTTCTTTTCAGTTAATGTTTGGAAAAATTGTCTATCTTTTAAGATAGTATGTGTAGTAGCACTATCTACTAAGCACAACACATTAATCTCCATAAGCACTTAAGTGTATGTTTGGTTACGTTTAGATATGAGGAATGCTAAGGAGAGCCAAGATTACAGACGCTGATTGATCAGCCGCACAAGGGATCACTTAGGTCCTACTTTATCAAGAACGTATTAAATTTTGTAGTCAATAGTCATATGTTCACCCAAGAGGTCATCCTTTGTCTATGACAAAGCCTGCTTTGGGCAGGTCGGTGTGGTGTGTCCCACCGTGATGAGCCTTCCCATTTTTGTCTTTTAGCATACGTTGATACGCCTCCACCAAATGTTTTGGAGTTCGACACTGGCGAGACCAATGGTCGTCGCATCCACACTTGTGACAGAGTTGTTTGTTCTGTGCACGTGAGCTCGATGGTTTATCTTGAGGTGCATTATTATCAGTTGCACTAGATTGTGCATTGTTGCGACCTCTACCTCTACCTCTTCCCCTACCACGGCCTCGACTTCGGGTCGATCCACGTCCCCCACTCGCCTCATTTCCTTTTCCACGTTTACGGCCTCTAGAGTTCCTCCGAGTAGCATGTGCTTCAGGCACAGCTTGTGAGCCAACCGATCTAGTATTGTAATTTTTCATCAACAATTGGTTGTGCTTTTCTGCAACTAAAAGTGCAGAAATGAGCTCGGAGTGTGATTGATACTCTTTGGCCCTGTACTGCAGCTGGAGTACAAGATTAATAGTGTGAAAAGTGGAATTTTTTTTTCAATTAACTGATCAACAGTTATTGTTTCTTTACACAGCTTAAGCTGAGAAACTATGCGATGTAGGGCGGAGTTGTACTCCGTTACAGACTTGAAGTTTTGGAAACGAAGTGTTATCCATTCATGTCTGGTTTCGGGGAGGATCACATTTTGTTACTGTTGGAATCGACCCTGGAGGGATTTCCACAACGTCAATGGATCTTTTTCAGTGAGGTATTCGTTCTTAAGATCTTTGTAAAGATGATGTCTTAAGAAGATTAGAGCTTGTGCCATTTGGGCAGGAGTGGATTTAGATGGTTGTCTAATTGTGTCGGTAAAGTCTTTAGAGACAAGGTGGGTTTCAACGTTGAGAGCCCATGTCAAATAGTTATGGCAATCAAGTGCCAATTAATCGAATTCACATTTAGTGATGTTTGACATGTTTTTGCTACAAAAATTAATAAATGGAAATTTATTAAAATTATCTGTTTGTAGCATTTAATAATTAAGGCTCAATCATAAAAATGCTAAGACAAAAATTAATTATAGGGGGTATTTAATAAAGGATTGAGTGTATGACTTTATGAGACATTTATTAATGGGACTTGAACCCAAAAATAATTATTGGATAAGGCCTTAAAAAAAATTTGATGATTTGGGCTTCATAATACCATTATGAATTTTTATTAATGGGACAACGGGCCCAAAAATAATTGTTAGGATCCAAATTAATTAGGATCAACTAAATAAAATGCCCAATCAATTAAAAAAAATTGGCCTAAGTAATTAATAAATTAATTTTTTTTTTTTTAATATAAAGGGCTTGGCCCATTTAGGAAAATAGGCCCAAATTCGGAATTGAAGGCCTAAACCGAAAAAGCCCAAATAATTAAATAAGGAGGCCCATTTCAGATATCAGATTAAAAGGGCCCAGAATATTAAATAAGGAGGCCCAGAACAATGTTCATGTATCAGATTAGTGGGCGACAAGATTGGTCAATAGGGCGAAGAAAAAGGCGGAAAAATCGGTGAGAATAAGTCCACCGTCCCGTAACTGGCGTTCACAGCGCGCAGCCGCCGCTGTTCTCGTCGCGCGTTGCACGCCGTCGCGGAGTTACTGTCGCGACGATTTTTCGCAGCCGACTATGCGGCGCTTATTCGCCGTCGCAGGCGGTTAGACGCCGGTATCGATTTCCTCGCCGTTCGCGTCGGTCGTCGCATAGGTGCAACGCCTTCACGGACAAGAGCTGCGTTCTCACACAGGAGGTGGTGTCGCGCTTCGCCGTCGCCGTTTTGCGTAGCCGCTGTGCGCAGGCGCAATTCGCCGTCATGGCTCATCGCCGTTCGCACAGCCGCTTGAGGCGCTGTCGTCGCGGCCTACCGCCGTTCGCAGAACAGGGGCGGTGCCATCGCGGTGCAAGGCCGCGTATCGCCGTCGCAAACGGTGGCCGATCGTCGAGCCACTTCAGGGGCCATCGACGTCGTCGATTTGGTGCCGCGAATCAAGGACCGGGGCATCGCCGGCGTTCGTCGGCAAAAGGTAGGTGCGAATTGGGAATTTCCGATTTCCACTTTCTGGTTTTCGAAAACATTTCAGATTTTGGGTTTTTTCGAAACATTGAATGGGGTTTTTGCAAAACATTGGGTCTGCTGATTGAATTCCACCTGGAATAGGGGTATTGGCTAAAGAGACTCGAACGTTGGCGACCGATTTTAGAAATTGGCTAATTGAATGCAATAAATTGTCTACATATAAATAAAAATTACACATA
>JAPKLY010004863.1:0-13623 GCA_026898435.1 Prunella vulgaris
AAAGTAGTGAGAGTTAGAGAGAGAAAGTGTTGTTGAAAATATGAACTTCCAGAGAGAAAGAGTGTACAAGAGACCTATTTATACCTTTGCATGTAGTGAGGTGGCACTTAATGGTTTACTTAGCCTTAGGTGCTGACAAGTGTCCTTGATACTTGTTCTTACTCACTACTATGCTTTGGTTACATTGCTTCGTCCTACTACGTCACTACTAGTTCCCTATATAGCTACTGTCCATACATCGGACTTGGGCAAGCTCCATTGCCTTGTGCCATCTCGGGGTAGTGTGGTGGTGGACTTCAGCTTGGTCTCTCGGGTATGGGCGAGCTTCCCTTCGTCTGGGCTAGCTTCCCTTCATCTGGGCGAGCTTCCCTTCGTCTGGGCTAGCTTCCCTTCGTCTGGGCTAGCTTCTCTTTATCTGGGCTAGCTTCCCTTCATCTGGGCGAGCTTTCCTTTGTCTGGGCTAGCTTCTCTTCGTCTGGGATAGCTTCCCTTCGTCTGGGCTAGCTTCCCTTTGTCTGGCCGAGCTTTTCTTCGTCTGGGCTAGCTTCCCTTCGTTTGGGCTAGCTTCCCTTCGTCTGGGCGAGCTCCCCTGCTACTCTTGGTGTTGACCTGGTCTAAACTGACGTCATGGCATGGGGCCACGTTGGCGAGCTCATGACGAGCTCCTTAGCCTCCATGGTGGCCAGCTCCTAATGAGCTCCTCTACCTCCATGCTGGCCAGCTTCTGACGAGTTCCTCTACCTCCATGCTGGCCAGCTCCTCAGCCTTTGTTATTTATCCTTGTAATCCTTCATTAGTAGTTCGCTTTAGTTCGCCTATCAACAAATAGGTCAAGTGTTTTACCTAGATTAGTGATCTGAGTGAGAGCTATTTCTAAGGGTGAAAATACTTGTACAAGGATCTAAGTTATCATTCTTAGTGAATTTGGCACCTGAGTGGTGTAACAGTGGATGTAGGAGGACTTTTATAGTCTCTAAACTACTATAAATCTTGCTTGTTTTATTTACTTATTTTCTATTTTATATTTGACACTCTTATACTTACATTGTTACATGCATCATTGTTTTTAAGTCTGCATAAAACTTGCTTAAGATAAACATGAAATCTACAGCTGTAGACTTAATAGTCGCTTAGTTGTAAACTTTGTAGTCTACAGCTGTAATCATAGGTACTAAGAAGGCTCTAGTATCCTTGTTTGAAAATGTTTGAATTGTATTTGAAGTTCTATTCACCCCCCCTCTTGACCTTCACCACTTAAGGGACCAACAAAATTCTCATATTTTATGCTTGACATACGTGATATGTGTTAGGGTTATACTATTAAGTATGCTTTTACTTTGTATAAGTAAACTAAATCTTTGAGCTTTATCTGTAATAAATCTTTTATCACTGTGCTTTAGATAGTATGAATGTTATTTATTTATTGCAATCCATTCAAAGTAATAGTACAAGTTACACTGTAGATAAATGTGGTGATCCTCAGATAACTCACAGCAAGATCACATTATCAGTGTCTTATAACAAGTATTAATTTCACAACCTAGATGGGATCTGAACACCCTATTGGTAAACGGTTGATGTGTAGATTCCAGATTGGCTTATCTTAACTAAGGGATTACACTAGTGTATGATGATGCATTGAAGAGGACCTACAGAGAGGTAATTCTTCTGTACTGATTTATGGGATGAAGAATTAGACGTCAGTGGTTGTTTATTTCTAAACTTTTGTCCCTTAAATAGAACTGTGTGTAATCGGTGCATGGCGCTTTGATTTGTTGTGGGTAGAGAGTCAACGGGACTCAATACTTTGCATCTTGGGCGACACAATTGAAAATTTGACAATTGCTAAGATTTAATACAGATGAATGTGTACTTGGAGTGTCTTGCAAGATTAGTCCCCTTGGTGGCTCTAAATGTTCGTCATACTAAATCTTGCAAGTGGAATTTATTTCTGGTATGATGATAAAGAAGAGTTGTTCTTACTTCAAGGTTAAGATGTTAAATTAATTAAAGCGTTCGGTGGCTTGATTAATTAACTGACAAAAGAATCTTAAACATGGGAAATAATGACCTGAAGCTATATGATTGTAATATGGGTTAAGATGGATAGTGCAAAATTAATCTTATAATGGAGTGAGATTAATGTTAATGTGTTGAATGACATTTTGCTCAATGTTAGAATTCAAAGCCCATTAGGAGGTCCAATCTTAATTCTCCTAAAGGCCCCTCAAGTAGCCCAATTAAATGTCCGACAATGAACAAGGTGATTAAAATAAAAAGAAATATTTTTCTGCCCAAGTTAATATTTTTTTCAAAAATTATGTATTTAAAATTCATGAGAAAATTTTATGGAAAATACATATGTATTTTGAATACAAGAATATCTAATAAAATCAAGATCTCATTGAATTAAATACATGCTATAATTTTTGAAAATATTCAAGAAAAATATCAAGATTAAAATATTTGATATTCAAGATAATCAAGATTAGAATATTCGATATTTAAAATAATCAAGATTTAGAATATTTGATATTCAAGATATTTGATCTTGAATCCTCATTATAAATATGTGGTGAAATAAGACATCAATAACACATTATTCTTGACCTAAATTTAAAAAATTTGAAGATAAGAGGGCAACAAAATATTTCTTTCCTTGTGTTGAAATTATTCGTATGGTCTCCCACTGTTTGTACGAGTAAGGACAAGGGAATACCTGAGAAGACCTTTTTAGGTTGATCAAGTTAATTGTGTGGTCTCAAGAATGACCTTTAGTGGTGCTATAGTTGAGACTGTTCCTTCCACACAAAGGGAGTCAAGAAGGACCTTTTGGGGTGCTCAAGTTGATCTTCCACTTTCACGAAGGGTCTCAAGGTAGACCTTTAGGGGTGCTATAGTTGAGACAGTTCCTTCCACACAAAGGGACTTAAGCAGAACCTTTTGGGGTGCTCCAGTTGATCCTCCACTTTCTTAAAGTGTCTCAAGAAAGAACTTTTAGGTCTCAATAAATTTGTCATCAATAGGTATACTTCACTTAAACCCCTTAGTTCCGCATGTGTAGGGATTTATGTATTTTTATATATTCATATGTTTTGCATGCAAACCCTGTTGTTGGTTGTTCAACTATTTGATTTAATTATATTTAAATTATGATATTAGTTGTGTGCTTAAATTTGTGTTTAATGTATAACTCGAATAGATCCGGGCATCCGCAAAATTTCCCAATAATATGTCCGAGAAGGACAAATTATCTAATTTTATGGCAATTTTACAGCCTTGGGCGCATGCTGAATTGCAGAGGTAGGTCGTGCAAAGTCTGCCTACTGTAATGCGGATGTTGAATGTTTGGTGGATTTTAAGGCTTTGAGATCCATCTATTCGGGAGGACGAGGTAGATTTGGGAAGTAAGAGAAAAGATAAAAATCATGTGGGTAAAGAGAGGATTTCATGGAAGAAACACAAGGAGAACAAGGAGCCTAAGGAGACACATTTGTCCATAAAAAATCTGTCTGTGACGAGAAATGTGGCTTTTATTTGTACGACAATTTAAGGGAAAATTGATGACATGTCTACCTTGGATGAGGAAATTGGAAAAGAAATAAAAATTGATGCTGAACTTGTGATGCCAGATGTAGAGGTACAAGGAGTGGTTGCGGTTTAGGGCTGGAATGGTTATGTTTTTGGAGAAAATAGGCTTTCGATGGAGGTTGATGCTAGAGGGTTAGAACTTTGGGATTAAGAGTGGCCATCTCATAGAGCCTCGAATCGAAAGATAGCACGTGGCAGATTTACAGAAAGAGCCTCATTAACTATGAGGATGTTGTTTGGGTTGGTCGGGCTGGCTTATTACACCTTTAATTAGTTGGCTGCCGAGACATATCAGTGCATGGATACATCTCAGCGAGATGGTGGGCAGCTTGCTGGTTTAGTATTGTGTGTGGCGGCACAAGTTTGAATGATATGTATGGATGAGTGTGGGATAATCTAAGGGTGAATTTGGATTATGCAAGTGCTTGAGCAGTGTGTGCTTGGGTATGGAGTGCATGAGTGTACTTATGAGCATTCGAGTGTATGTCAGAGTTGGACGTATGACAGATGGACACACTAATATGCATGTATGTGTTGAGCATACATAGAATTAATGGAAAATATGTGCATTACTTCGGCAGTGCACGTCGGATGGATGCAAGTGCTTGTGGATGCACACACGAATGAGTGCAGGATGCACATGGATGGCATGCCTGCGGAGCATGCGAGGGAGTTCAAGTTGGATGCACACTAGAACGGACGTGTGCATGCACGAGGGCTAGTGTGTTTGTATGTGTGCCTGCGGGCGGACTGAAAGTTGGGTGCACGGACACCCGATTTGTGCAACGGGAAAGTGACCCATCTGAATATTAAAATAAAAATATGGGGCAGATAGGATTGATTTTCGAACAGTTTTGGAGCAGTTTAGAGGAGTTATTAAGTGGGCAAAACTATCTCTAAATGTTGGACAAAGTGGATGGAAGACATGTACCGATCCAACCCATCCGACTGCGAGATAGGCTGATCCTAGTGATGTGGGGATGTCCACCACACAATTGTATGAATTTATGCTTTTAAATTAGTGCAGCCTTGAGTTGTACAACCATTTGAAAATAGATGATCTTGTGCACAAGTCTTTGCAACTCCTTGTAATTGTTGTGATTAATTATAAGGTTGGAAGTGTGTTCTCGTATTTGTTGTGTGTTTTATGTTTATGTTTAATCCGCTGCGATATAGTTGTTTAATATATGACAATACTAGTATGTACCTTATAAACTAAATATGAGTGTTGGTGAGAGTGAGATCAATCAAAGAACGTTGAGGTGTTCGTGAAAGGGCTGACTATTTTACCGGTGTTTAGGGATCAGACATCATTTTGGGCTGCAAGGCAGTGCTGAACGGGGCAAAAAAATTGTTCTCTGAAATTACCCATGTGACACCTACCATCATGCCTACCAAAATCACACCACTACTATGCCTACTAAAATCCCACCACTAAAACTAAGTGCCACCATCGTCATCAGCTGTTTGCCAAAGTAGTGTAAAATTTCCACGCAAGTGTACGTGGTCGTTGTTGTTGTGGCAAGTTAACTAAGTTAAATATTGAATGTTCACAAAGGCTAATAGCTAGGAAAACAAAGAAAGGACCATGTTATCTATCTACTACACAAAGTAAAGTAAAAACTAACTATCACCACAAGGAAGTGAGCAAGTGAGTGTTGTGTGTGCATGGAAGTAATCCTACTATAGTTCCTCTAGTGTCCTATCCATCCTAGCATGCAAAAGATCTCTTGGTGTCTTAGTCAAGCCAACTAGTGTCTAGATCTCTCTACTACACAAGTTAAGGGCTCTATTGGATGTCTAGATCTCTCTACAACTCCCAACACTCCAATTAAGAGGTCTAGGCTAATATGTAATTCTCATTGATCATATAAGCCAAACATCAAACACTTGGTATGCATAAGGTTCTTATAGCTCAATTCTCATTTCATTGCTAAAACATATAAGCCATTCAATCCAATTAAACATCCCAAGCATTCATACAAGTCATTAATAAGAGAACTAATCCATCAAGATCACTAATTCATGCATAGGATTAAAAAGAGACTAAATTCACCATAGTATTCATACAACCATGCAACAAGGGATTAGCCCATGGCTGATAATGAAAATCAACAATTAACATTCTAAGAATCATGATTATGAATTAAAACAAGGGAATTAAAGGAAAACTTACCAAATGTAGATGAATGGAAATACAAGCATCAAACCTTGAAAAACTATCTCTTGATCCAAAGCTCAAAATCATAAAACGAACCGTAGAATTGTAGCTAATAACGAGACTAATCTAATGGAACAAACGGATTAAAGATCCAATGGTTGGATCAAAATTACTTGTAGAGAGAAGTATGAAATCTAACTAAGAACCCACTAAGTAACCTCTAATCTCTCTCTCTAAAACTACCTAATGATCTAAATAATGAATAATGATGAAATTATGATGAATTATCTCTGATCCTTGAGTATTTATAGTGCCCACAATGTTTGGTCCAATATGTCCTTCATTAAACGCGCGAAAAGACGAGAACACCCTCGAAAATGTCAAAACTGCACCTCGCACTCGAGCATGAAGTAGCTGGCACTCGGACGTGCCTCTCTAGCGAACCCACGCTCATGGTTGAGCGGCTGTGTCTTGGTCTCCTCTTCTCGCTCGGATGACTTCTTCACGGCTCTCGGACAAGCCGCTCGAGCGGACTCATGCTGGTGGTCGAGCGGCTCTGGCTCACCTTGACCAGGTGAATTCTGCTCGACCACCTTCTTCACTGTGCTCGAGCATGAGCTATGGTCCACTCGACCGTAGTTCAGCCTTGACATCCGATTTTCGACTTTTGTGTTTTCGTTCCAACAGCTCATCCGATCTTCCTAGGGTCTCCGATTGAGTATTATAAACATCTCCATGAGCTCGGATCCCATCATTTGGCCTCCTATAATCAGGAATTCTCGTTGTTGCTCGTTTTCTCCTATGAAGCACTCTTTCTTGCCAACAAAGGGTTAATAGCACAATTTATACTATATTAGGGTCAAATATGAACATAATCTCATCAAAACCATATAGAAATGGATGTTAAAAGATGCAATTATGACCCTAATCACACCCCCAAACTAGATTGTTGCTCGGCCTCGAGCAATGAAACGATAAGATAGGGGAATAATTGTATCGATGAAGCATCAAGCACAAGGTCAAATGCCATATATACATCACCTAACTCATGCAATCTAACAATGTAGTGTTATCTCATCAACCATCTACATAAACATCAATGCACACAAGATCAAATCAATGAGTCTAGATCCTCACTAGGAAGTGTATCACTCAAACTCTCAAGTATATGAGGTTCTCTCAACATCACACATAGTACATCCACTACCATAGGCTTGATAAAGTCTCCAATTCTCCACCACTTGACAAGTAACTCATCATCAAATCAAAGAGGACTTTTTATTTGGTTGTAGTGTTGGCTCTTTGGTAAGGGTGGGATATTTTTGGATAGAAGTGACTATCATACTAGTGGAGCAAGAGGTCAAGATACCTAGCCAGAATATCTCTACTTTTCCAAAGATAGGTTGCAAGTGATCAAGTTGCAACACCATTTCAACCACATAACACTTCTTTTCACACTTCTTCCTTTCAAGTATTTTTCCACTTCCTTTCTTTTGCAATTTTGCATCACATCACCAACACATTAGGAACATAAGTTCTTCTTCACATCTTTTCATTCAACACAACTTCCATTTTTTTTTCACATCTTCATCTTTTGTTTCTTTCACTTTTCTTCACCATCTCATCCACCAAGTATTCCTTCAAAGCACATGTAACCTTCATACCCTCATTTAAGCTCCACTAGTAATAGGGAAAATAAGGCTCAATATGAAGGATAATCAAGCTACAATCATAGGTTGCCAAAGAAAAAGGCCAATGGCACAAAACGGCTAACTATGGAATCAATGTCATGGGATGAATAATTTGTCTAAGTGGCTCATATAAAATCAAAGATGGCCTCAAATCATTTTTGACAACACATTACAAAATGTGATCTCACACAAGACTCAAATCAAGTTCTAGAGTGGAAATGCACCATGTAGATCTCACATCAAAGAAATGTCATCCGTTCAAGATTGAAACGGGCAAAATAGGCTCAAACCTCACGGGTATATGGTGGTCATGACTCTTATCATATCAAATATGTACACATCAATCATGTATCAAGCATCAAAGAATCAACCACACCGTAGACAAAAAATGAATTAAGCAATATACACACTAAACTTAACTATGCATTATCTACATCATCCACACAATCATAAGCATATCTCATGCACCATAGCTCTCAACTAGCAACAATATGGTAATCATCAACAAGCAAAAACAAAGGCATCATAAGCATATGATCACAAGACTTAAGAAAGCACTAAAATCCTCAAAAAGCATAGCATTGCAATGAGATTTACGAAACGAACACACCCCCCAAACTTTTTTGGACCAAGGGTCTAAGAAGTTTGGCAAAGAGTGGAGAAAAGATCATGCAATGCACTCATTAAAGCACAATACAACAAGAATCAACAATTAAGCTCAAAATAGCAATCTTAATCAAGCAAACTAAACCTAGGAATAGAAACAAATTAGGAGAGATAAGTGTAAAGACATATCTTGAGTTGGGATTAAGGATAGGGGAGTGACTTGCCACTTACACGAAAATCTTTTTTCTTGGCTAAGTGAGAGAGAAATCTCCTCAAGACAACCTTCTCAAGCTCACAAATCACATCGATTATCCTTGCAAATCCAAAATTTGAAGAACGAACACACCCCCCCAAACTTTTTCGGATCAAGGATCCTAAAAGTTTGGCAAAGAGTGATGAAAATAGGATTTGCAATAAATCAATGAACCAATAAAAGCATATACAAGCTTAACTAAACCAAGAAATTACCATATATACCAAGAGGCAACACCCCCAAACTAGGATAAATCACATGCACCAACCAAGGTAAAAGAACATACTACCTCATATGAAGCAAATCAAAACAATTAACACTATCTAAACTACAAAGTAATCCTAATAAACAAGAAAACTTTTAGGATGGGTTACCTCCCATCTAGCGCTTGGATTTAACGTCCCCTAGCCGGACGACACCAATGTTAGCTAAATGGCCAAGGATATTTTTCATTCCTCCCATCTAACTCTAATCTCATAGCTTTATAATCAAGAAAACAAGTAGGATTTCTACCCCATACCCCTACTTTCCTTTCATTTTATATTTGTAAGCACATGCATTTTTCTCCTCATTTATTCTCAACCTAATCCACCCCAATTTCACACTATCAAACATATTCAAGAGGATTCATAATTCAATCTTAGAATTAATAATATCAAGAGGCAAGACGAAATCAATATAAACAACTTTATCAATTAAAGTACAAGTAGAAGAGTGTAAGAGTTTAGAAATGCTCATTTCATCCTTAAGCTCATATTCTACTTCATCTTGTTGTTCTTCTCCATTTATGCTCATGTCCCATAGTGGACATCCATCTTTCTCTTCATGTTCATTCTCCTCTCCTCCTCTTGAATCATCTACTTCCTTATCCTTTTCTTCTTTTTCTTTCACCTCTTCCTTCTCTTCTTCAAGATTCCTATCAAGGCATACACAATGAGTAGCATACTCTATATAATCATAACAAGGAATAATATCATAATCAATGAAATTGTAAAAAGGATTAGTAAAACTCTTAAGATCGGATGTATCTTGAGCATGAGTAAATTTGATCTCTTCATAATCATCTTGATCTTCCTTGATCTCACTTAGTATTTCTCCTTTGCTACCATCAATATCAAAATCAATTTGATCATAAAGATCCTTGTACTCATCATGCTCATCCTCATCTTCATCATCCTCTTCACTTTCATTAATTTCTTCTTTTTCCTCTTCCTTTTCACACTCTTCTCTTTCTTCTTCTTCTAGTCCATCCTTCTCTTCTTCTTGATTCCTAATCAATGTACCATGAGGAAATTTATAAGCAATATCATCATTAATAATGGGAATTTCATAGTCAATGTAAGCATGAGAAGGTTCAATAGATATTTGAATTCCAATACAATCTAGAATAGAAAGAGATTTAGTCTTCTCTTGATGATAATCATCATCTTCATCTTCCACATTCCCTTCTTCCCCCATGTTTTCCACTTCCCCTTCATCTTCATCATTACCCTCATCTTCCTTCTCACACATCTCATTGGCTTGGGTGCTCAAGTGCTCCAATTGGAACTCCAAACTCTTGATTTGATGACTTTGAGACATGAACATTTCATCAAACTTCTTGTTTGTCTCCTCAAAGAACTTTTCATTTTCACTTCTCATTTCTTCCAATTGCTTGAGAATTTGAGCTAAAATGTCTTCCTCATAATTTGAAGAAGTGTCTTCTTGATGGAAAGGCATAGGAGGATATGGAGTGTAGGAGCATGTATCTTGGTAAAGAGTGTAGGAATATGGATCTTCATATGAGTAGGAATCTTGATATGTGAATGGATTAGGAGAATAATGAACTTCTTGTGGAGGTGATGGTTGATATGGATAAGGTTGATAGGTATATGAATTAGGGGGATATGTGTATTGTGGGGAATACGAGTAATGATTTTATTCGCCCATCTTCAAATTGAGTTCACTCCTACAAAAACAAGCAAGTATCAACACTCACCAAGAATAGTAAAAAACAAACAAGAAACAAAATTAAGAAAAGAAATGTAAACAAACATCAACTAGCTTGACAAAGAGATCATTTCCCCGGCAATGGTGCCAAAATCGTGTAAGATTTCCACGCAAGTGTACGTGGTCGTTGTTGTCGTGGCAAGTTAACCAAGTTAAATATCGAACACAGGGAAACGATGCGATTGTTAATGAAATAATCGACGTGCGTGCTTAAGGAAGTAATTAATCAAGTCCGGATTGAAGTGTCCAAAAGAATTGATCAAGCACGAAGAAAGAACCAGATCGAAGAATGCTTTTACGAGTCAACAGTTGTTAAGCTGGTGACGAGTCAGCAGCTTATAGTGAAGCAGGTAGCTGTTCAGCAGCTTCTAGTGAAGTAGGCTGCTGATCAGCAGCTTATGATGAAGCAGGCTGGTGACGATCCAGCAGCTTGTATTTCCTATATAATGTAATTGAATTCATTCGAATAAGATATGAAATTTTTACTCTAACGAAGCTCTACTCGAATGACGAGCTTATATATATGACCTACCTGCTTACTCATAAAACCTCGCATGTTCATCTATTTCAGCATATTGTTGGTGTAATCGCTGTTATTATAGCCACATAATCGCGTTTACAAAAATTACATCAACACCGATATCAAGCAAGTATTGAATGTTCACAAAGGCTAATAGCTAGGAAAACAAAGAAAGGACCATGTTTTCTATCTACTTCACAAAGTAAAGTAAAAACTAACTATCACCTCAAAGAAGTGAGCAAGTGAGTGTTGTGTGTGCATGGAAGTAATCTTACTACAGTTCCTCTAGTTCCTATCCATCCCAGCATGCAAAAGATCTCTTGGTGTCTTAGTCAAGCCAACTAGTGTCTAGATCTCTCTACAACACAAGGTAAGGGCTATATTGGATGTCTAGATCTCTCTACAACTCCCAACACTCCAATTAAGAGGTCTAGGCTAATATGCAATTCTCATTGATCATACAAGCCAAACATCAAACACTTGGTATGCATAAGGTTCTTATAGCTCAATTCTCATTTCATTGCTAAAACATATAAGCCCATTCAATCCAATTAAACATCCCAAACATTCGTACAAGTCATTAATAAGAGAACTAATCCATCAAGATCACTAATTCATGCATAGGATTAAAAAGAGACTAAATTCACCATAGTATTCATACAACCATGCAACAAGGGATTAGCCCATGGCTAGTTGATTATGAAAATCAACAATTAACATTCTAAGCATCATGATTATGAATTAAAACAAGAGAATTAAAGGAAAACTTACCAAATGTAGATGAATGGAAATACAAGTATCAAACCTTGAAAAACTATCTCTTGATCCAAAGATCAAAATCATAAAACGAACCGTAGAATTGTAGCTAATAACGAGACTAATCTAATGGAACAAATAGATTAAAGATCCAATGGTTGGATCAAAAGTACTTGTAGAGAGAAGTATGAAATCTAACTAAGAACCCACTAAGTAACCTCTAATCTCTCTCTAAAACTGCCTAATGATCTAACTAATGAATAATGATGAAATTATGATGAATTATCTCTGATCCTTGAGTATTTATAGTGCCCACAATGCTTGGTCCAATATGCCCTTCATTAAACGCGCGAAAAGACGAGAACGCCCTCGAAAATGTCAAAACTGGACCTCGCGCTCGAGCATGAACTAGCTGGCGCTCGGACGCACCGCTCGAGCGAACTCACGCTCATGGTCGAGCGGCTGTGTCTTGGTCTCCTCTTCACGCTCAGATGGCTTCTTCACGGCGCTCGGACGCGCTTCTCGAGCAGACTCATGCTGGTGGTCGAGCGACTCTGGCTCACCTTGACCAGGTGAATTCTGCTTGACAACCTTCTTCACTGTGCTCGAGCATGAGCTATGGTCCACTCGACCGTAGTTCAATATTGACGTCAGATTTTCGACTTTTGCGTTTTCGATCCAACGCTCTTCCTAAGGTCTCCGATTGAGTATTATAAACATCTCCATGAGCTCAAATCCCATCATTTGGCCTCCTATAATCGGGAATTCTCATTTTTGCTCATTTTCACCTATAAAGCACACTTTCTTACCAACAAAGGGTTAATAGCACAATTTATACTATATTAGGGTCAAATATGAACAAAATCTCATCAAAACCATATAGAAATGGATGCTAAAAGATGCAATTATGACCCTAGTCATCAGCCACTACCACCTCCAACCACCACCATTAGCCTAGAAATTCATAAACAAAATACAAAACAACCCAATTCAAACTCAACAATAATTCAATTGAAATGACGAACTCTCATGGTAAAAAACTGAAAAGTGAAGTTGAAAAAGAGAGAAGGTGAATAGAGAAAGGCGTGCATGCTTTCAATTTACTCAATTTTTCCTTAATTTATGTGATTCAATTTCTTCTCCCAATTTTCAATCAATTTCAGCCATCACCGCCTATTTTAGGGTCTTTGATTTCTGGGTTCGGCCGCCATCACTATCGATCACCTTCACGCTGCTGCCTCTAATCGAATTTGAGCATCGCCCATTGTGCTACCGTCCTCCTTCGTGTGACCAGGAACGTGCACATCGCCCTAGCCCCAGAATACCGCCCATCGCCAGTTTTTTAAAAATTGAACTGGTCGGTACAATCACTTTAATTGGAAACCAGACTCGGTATTGATCTGATTCATATTATGCACCAAATTTACATAAAATGATTCAAATGGGTCAAAATTCAAATTGAACCGGTGAACTAGTGAACTGGTTAAACTCGGTTTTTATGTTTAAAATTTGATTAAAACTTTAATTTCTTAAATAAAAAGAAAGAAAAGTAGTAATGATTCATAATTGAGACTCTATATATGTGCAATATGGTCATAAATATCATCTATAATCAATGTGGGATAGGAACAATACAAAGTATGACTACTTTTTAATACACTATTTGCTAAGAGGAATAAAAAAAAATCTCATGTTACAAAGAGGGTCAAAAAATGGGTCACCCACTGATTTTTGCAGCATTGTCAGCATCTGCTGACTTTTTCACATGCATTTTCAAATTTGAATTTTAAATTATATATATTTATTGTTTATTATTTTTCTTTTCAGAATATATTTTTTAAATTATTCTTTTTTATTATTATTTTTTCCAAATTTTAATTTTTTTAAAATTTTCACCAGTGATATACATATAAACAAATTATATATTTTTTTAAATTATTATGATTTTATTAATATTATTTTTTCAATTTCTTTTTTATGGTCTTAAATGTTAATTCAACAGTTATGTTCATATATGCATTTTTTGATTTTGCATATGCACATATATTCAAATTTT
>JAPKLY010004864.1:0-13622 GCA_026898435.1 Prunella vulgaris
AGAATAAGTTACTGTACACTTAAATCTTTTGACTCTAAAATATTAAGTATTATATATATAATTATATATGTATATATATTTAATGAACATCGTTTTTTATTTTTTCACTCCTAAATAATAGTCCAAGAGAGGATATTTTTTTAATTACTAAGAGTTAAAATCATGCTAAGAGTAAATAAAAAAAAATTTAGAGGAGGTCTTAGTGTTCAATATTGCACCTGCAATATTGATTTAAAATAGAAATTTTAAAAACGAGTCAAAAATAATAAAATTTGTGGATCTTTATCGGGTCAGGTCAGATCTGAATAATTGTTAAATTTCAGGATTTTTGTTCGCAGTTTGTATTACTGTATAGGAAAATGTGTATTACTATAAAATCAAATATTGTCTTTGTTGATAGAATTTATTAACCATGTTTGTTTATGTGGCCATTTGCATCATTTAATTCTACCAAACAATAATCGAAGGGTTTCGTGTTCTTGGATATAATATAGAGAGAGAAATGAGAACTTAGAGAGAGAAAATGTATTAGAATTGTGTGAATAGTACAAGAGAGGTCTTATTTATAGGTGTGCAAGTGTGAGGGGGCACCTTACGAGCCTATTTGGCTTCCGGTGTTGACGAAGGTCCGTAACCTTCGTCTTGGTCCCTCACACTGCTCCTTATACCATGCCTCGTCCTTCTACTATGCCTTAGACTAGATGGGCCTCGTTAAAAACCTCACCGTAAACCACTCTTGTGGACAAACCGGACTGAGGGTGAGCTCGAGGGTGAGCTCCGGTGTCTCACGTGGCCTCTGGGTGCTGTGTGGCGACGGACCTCGGCGAGGTCCCTCTTCGGGGTAAGGGCGAGCCATCCGGCGAGCTCCATTGCCTTGTGCCATTCCGGATATTGCAGGACTGGGCCTGGGCTCCACCTCTGTGCTCGCGGGCGAGCTACCCCGTTGTGGGCGAGCTCCTCCGCGAGCTCCTTTCACTTGGTCCGACGGGTGAGCTAATCTCAGGTTCTTCGAGACCTGGGCGAGCTCGTATCCGAGCTCGGCGACCTGCTAAACCTTGGTGATTATTCCGAAACCAGTTATGTTAGTTCGCCTTGTCAATATTTGCCCCCCAGCTCGTACACATCATGACTTGTCAAATGTGTGGGCGAGCTGGCTTATTTTCGCGGACGAGGAGTCGAACCTTGGCGAACTGCACTCGGGTAGGTGCTGAGCTAGAGGGCGTGCTCGGCCATGGCGGTTGCCTCGGCCGACATGTGCGGGAATCTAGGCATCGTGCACGCCTTTTTTGGCATGGATTCCCGCGTCCATTAGGGCAACCTTTCAAATTCTTTGCAAAAAGGCCCTCGCACTCTCTGAATATGGCACCTCGCCCCGACGCTTATAAATAGGGAGAGGTGAGTCAATTTCTCACTTTCCACACTCTCGAATTCCAGAGCACATTTTCGGCGACCTGTTCCTCTGCTGCCGACGAGACTTTCGACGTTCTTCAAGGTAGAGAACCCATTCCTTTCCCTTTTCTATTTCTTTCCCTTTCGATTTCTTCGAGTTTTCTAGAAATTTTGGACATTTTCGGCGGCTCTTGAACTTTTTCGACTGCCCCCGTACCGTGACTCCGGCGGCGAAACTTATTGGACGGATTCTTGGACATTTCCGAACTCCAACGAGACTATGTCGACCCACTAATCGAGCGGGACCCCCTCCAACCCCGAGAAACAACCAATGATCGAGAATGAACCTCTTCCTCCGGTTTCTTATGTGGAGATCGGCTCCAGCTCCTAGGCGACCTCGGTAGCTCACCAAGTCTCTGACGAGCTACTCGGCGAGGTTCGCCCAGACTTGGAGGAAGGGGCCTCCAGCGCTGTGTACCACGAGGTATGGGAGGAAGGTGATGAGGTCACCCCCGAGGAAAGAGTTACCAATGGCAACGAAGGGCGCGTGGAGGCTGGCGTGGATGTCTCCGAGGTCGGCGAGGGAGTCGCCGAGGTCGGCGACGAGTTCACCAATGAAGGCGGGGAGGGAGGTGACCTGGGAGATGTTACACTCGAGTGGTTCCGCTCCATCGACTTCCCGGAGCCTCAGCTGGTCGAGTATCAGGTCCCCGCCGAGGTCGTACATCCTTTCGACTGGGATGAATACGTCGCTGAGTACGCGGCGAGCTTTCCCTGCCCGGACCGAGTACTCCCTGCCGACCTAGAGAAGGTCGCCCCTTCCGATTACAGAGCTGGCGGGGTGGTGAGCCTCATCGACGAGTGTGATCTTCCCCTTATACGTAGGAAGTATCACATCCCGCTCGACATCTTTATGTATACCCCAGTGAAGAATGAGCAGGCCGACGCGCCTCCTGAGGTTTTAACAGCCCTTAATGTTGATGTCCTCAGGGCCGGGCTCACCTTGCCATTGCACCCGATCATCGGCCAATTTCTTGCCGACAACAATTTGGCTATCACCCAGCTTACCCCGAATGCATGGAGCAATCTCCTCGCCGCCTTATCTGTCTCTGGATTGGAGGGTTATGAGAATGGGACGACCTCGGCGGACCTGGGTGAGCTCTTCGCTGTGACCAAGCAGGCGAAGGATGGCGCGGGATACTATTACCTAAAAGCTCGCCCGGGGGAGAAATTTATCGGGGTTCTGCTAAACAAAGTCCGCGACTGGAAGGAGCAATTCTTCTTCATAGGCGGAGACTGGCGGGCTTCTAGCACGTATCATGGGCGAGGTGGCCGTATTCCCACTCCGGAGGGATATGGGGAAGCCAGCAGTAGGTCGCCTATTTCGGTGTGCGTGGGTTGAATTAGATTTACTAATCTAATTTTATTTCTCTTTGTAGTTCCGAAGCGTCACAAGTCCAGCCAGGGCAAGCCTAAAGTGTCGGTCGAGTTCGACGTGGTGCGGGCTATTTGCTGTTTGAGCCGTGAGAAGGATAGAGAGATCGTCCACCTGTGCCAGCACCACTGTTTGAGGCTAGCCGGGCTCCTCACTTTGCCGCACCACCTCGATATTAAAGGTCCCGAGCTCCCATGTTTATAACTCTTCGGAGCTCGCCTATAGGGGGGTAGCTCACCCGCTATGCTAACTTAGCCTTTCTGATTTTTTGCAGGTGGTAGCTTCGTCGCCTTCCCTATTGCCGAGATCCCTGAGGCCTATCAAACCCTCAAGCGCCGCTTCGAGATGGGCCCACCTCGCCCCAATAGGCTCGCCCCGCCATCGGTGCTCGCACTGGAAGCGAGCAAGAAAGCGGACCTCGCCTCCAAGAAAGGCGAGGCAGGAGGGTCGGGGGCCCAGAATGAGCAATCTAAAGCCCCTACGAAAACCAAGGCTGCTGAGGTCGCGCGAGGCGGCAAAGGACGAGGGCGAGGTGGGGCAGCGCCCGGGCGAACTACTCATAAATCCAAAAGGGATCTCCACCGAGGTGATGGGTCCCGGGTTGGCAACGAGGATCCTCAGAGACGTAAGAGGACCAGGTACACCGGGCTGTGTGATGAGGACTCGGACCAGGTCGACCGAACTTCGGCGAGGTCAGGGCAGGGTGGATCCATCCAATCAACCGCTCCGATCGATGTCGCACCCATTCGGAGCTCGTCGCCTTCCCCATCTCTCTTTGGGGTTCGGGCTAACGACGACACTCTCCTAGGCTGGGACCCCGAGCGTGTTCAGTGAGTAGCTCGCCGCTTTAGTCTCTACTTACGTCGTCCTTGTTTTTATTTTTCTAACGTCCAACTGTTTTGGCCTCGCAGCTACGCCCCCATCGTTCACCCGAACCGTCATGAGGCCCTTCACACCTTCGAGCGATCTCACTCTTTGACGTCAATACAGAGCCTCCACCTGGGCTTGGTCCAGGATACCGTGAGCGAGATGCCAAGGCATTGGTCCGCTCCTCAAGTGGCGACAATCAGCGGCCAGAATTTGACGGAGAACCTTCTCCTCTCGGTCCATTATGCAAGCGCGCTGCTGCTTGCCAATCAGAAGGCCTTGGAGCAGGCTGCCGAGCTGGAAGCAGGTCGCCAGGAGAGGAACAAAAAAGTGATCGCCCTGGCGGAGACCGCCGACAAGGCCAAAAAGAAGGCGAAGCTCACCGAAGAGAAAGCCACTGCATCTCTGGCCTCCGAGGCCCAGGCTCTCGACAACTTTACTCAGCTCCAGAGGCAGCTCGCCTCCTTCCAACAAAACGCCGACGCCCGACTTAAAGCTAAGGAGGAGGAGCTCACCGAGAAGCTCGCCAAGGAGGTCGGTGAGCATGGGGTGACTAAGGAGGAGCTGCAGCTGCAGCGAGGTTTGACTCGGAGCGCCGACGAGGAGTGCGCGAGGTTGAGGGCCGAGTTGGAGGCGAAGGCCAAAGAGATCGCCGAGCTCCGCAACAGTGCCTCTTCCTCGGCCGATCTGGTGGCTGCAAAAGCCGAGGCCTCGGATCGGGGCTTCGTGCAGTGCTATGCAGAGGTCTTGAGGACGCTTTGGTGGGCGCGAGCCCACAATGATGACGAGGTCGAGGCCGTGGTGGGCAACTTCAAAGCGTGCTTGGACAGAGTTCCCTTCCCCAATGATGCCGAGCTGGACATTGGCGACCTCCCAGAACTTGGGATTCCTTTGGATTTTGTTCCGGCACGGTTCAAGATCATCAACACCATCCCAGTGCCGAAATTGAAACTTGGAGAAACGGAGGTCGCCAATGAGGAGGAACAGACTCCACCCACCATGGAGCAGCTTCAGGAGGCTTGTGGGGATGCTATGCTGAACCTTGGCGAGTTCGATGCCAGCGGGCTTACTGGCAACATCACTTCTGAGGCCGAGCTCGCCATTCCAGCCACTCAGGTCACCACTGCCCCTGCCGAGGTCTCTGCCGACGTGCCTTCTGCCCCCGGTGCTCCTGAGACTTAGGCTTTTTCTTTGTTTTCAATAGCTAGCCGGGCTGCCTAGCTCGCCCAGAAGGAGCTTTATTTTTGTAGTCATTTGTTTTTATTCAATTAGTTAGAGCTCGCCGGGATTTGTATAGCTCGCCCAGAAGGAGCATACTTTTGTACTTCAAAGACGGCCAGCTGGTCGGCCTTTGTGGCCAGCACCACTTCGAACACTTAGGAATTTTCAAGAATTTTTGCCTTGAAAATTTCCTAAGTGTCTTTTGAATATAATTCGAGCCTTTTTTATCTAACTCTTCTTACTTACGTTTCCGCGCTTTACATTATAATTTTACTTAGCTCGTTTTTATTTATTTTACGGGTACTTAACTGTTCATCTTACTCTACTTTGAGAAGCGAATCATTCGTTTTACGTCACTTACGACTACGAATTGCACCTCTGTTTTAATAGTACATATTCTTCGTCTTACGCCACTTAGGGCAGCGAATCGCTCGTCTTAAACCACTTGGGGTTGCGAGTCGCTCGTCTTAAACCACTTAGGGTTGCGAGTTGTACTTTGTTTAATTCACGTTGGGCAGTTGGGTTTCATGAACCTTGCCTTAGACATTTTTCGTCTTTTTTGCGAATTTTTCTAACTTGTGGCAGTAGGTGTTTGGCAATCCTTTAAGAAGGGTACCTTCGCAACCTTGGGCACTTTGGCCTTTGCCTTCGAGCATTCTAATTACAACGTTTGGAACCTTGGTCCTTGCGCGTTACGAAGTTTTCTGGCTTTTGGCGAGCTGAGGTTGGCGAGCTCCCTTGAGCAGTGGGCGACCTGGGGTAGCTCGCCTAGTTGGCGGGCTACGCAGGTCCAAACACTTGGCAAATTTTTTGACTTCATAAATTTTCTAACTCTTTATAGAAACGTAATTTACACCGGTTGCTATCAACACTCCTGACGCGAACCTTCGACTAGTCTATTACAGAATTCTAGTCTATTGGTAGAACTTTTTCAGGTGCGCCACACTCCAGGTATATGATGAGGCTTTGCCTTCTGCGTCTTCGAGGTCGTAGGTACCGTTTGGCCAGGCTGTGGTAACCCGGAATGGTCCTTCCCAGTTCAACCCGAACACACCTGGTGGGGTCATCAATTTCTTTTTCAGCACCAGGTCCCCGACTTTGAACTTTCAGTCGCGGACCTGGGAATTGTAGTACTTTTCAGCTCTACGCTTGTAGGTGGCGTTTTTCATTTCTGACAAAGCTCTGGTCTCTTTGATTAGATCTTTCTCTACTGCCAAGGCTTCGTCATTCTTTTCTTCGTCATATCCTACCACCTTCCAAGTCTTGTTCTGGACTTCGACCGGGACTACGGCCTCAGTTCTGAAAGCTAGGGCAAACAGGGTCTCTCTGGTGCTGGCTCTATGGGAAGTTCTGTAAGACTACAGGACCTCTGGGAGTTCGTCTACCCAGCTCCCTTTCTTTTCTTCGAGGCGGAGCTTCAATATGTGTTTCAGGATTTTGTTCACCGTCTCGACCTGGCCGTTCGACTGTGGATGGTAAGGAGTTGAGTAGTGCTTCTTGATGTTCCATGAACTGCAGAAGTCTCTTAACTTTGGACCGTCGAACTGCTTTCTGTTGTCTGTGATGATCGACTGTGGAAGTCCGAAATGGCAGATCAGGTTTTTCCAAATGAAATCGATCATCCTCTCCTGTGTTATTGTTGTGAGGGCCTCGGCCTCAGCCCACTTAGTGTAGTAGTCTACTGCTACAACATCAAACTTTACACCACCTCTGCCAGGTGGAAATGGGCCGATCAAGTCGATACCCCATTTGCGAAAGGCCATGGGCTGAAAACCGACCTCAGCTGGTTGGCTGGGGAGTGGATGTTAGGTGCAACAAGTTGACACTTTCGGCACCTTCGCGCGAAGCTAATGGCATCTTTGCGAAGAGTGGGCCAATAGTACCCCTGTCTGATCGTCTTATATGCCAATGCTTGCCCCCCATCGTGACTCCCACAAATTCCTTCGTGGATTTCTTCTAACACCTCGGACCACTATTTTTTGGTTAGGCACTTGAGTAGGGGTAGCGAGAATCCACGTTTGTAGAGTTGGCCATCCAGCAGCTTATATTTGGCAACTTGCTTTACTAGCCGGCCAGCTTCCCAGGCATCCGCGGGGGTTGTTCCGTCTTTTAAGTATTTTTGGATTGGAGTGCACCAATCTTCACCATCTTCACTGTCCTCCTGCCCCCACTCGAGGTCTGATTTATTTTGTAATCGGACGTCAAGGGGTTTTTCAGCGTGGTGATTACAACCTCCATGAATTCGGCTTCGCCGTTGCTGGTAGCTAGCCGGGCTAGGGCTAGTCGCGGTATCTGATTGATGTAGACCTACGTGAACATCGAGGTCAAATGCGCGGCTATCTTTTGGTAGGTCATCATCTGCTGGTCTTTTGCTTCGTATTCCCCCCGGACTTGGGATATTATTAGCTGGGAATCTCCGAAAACTTGAAGATTGGTTGCCCCCACAGCTAATGATAACCTAAGTCCAGCTATCAACGCTTCATACTCCGCCTCGTTGTTGGTCGCTCGAAAGTCGAACCGGATTGCGGAGGTGAAGACTTGTCTGTCCGGGCTGATCAGGACTACACCGGCGCCTGCTGCTACGCTGGTTGATGATCCGTCAACGTAGAGATTCCACGGAGCTATACGTCCCCTTGTCTAATCTTGTAGGAAAGTTAGCTCGACAATGAAGTCGGCAAGTGCTTGTCCCTTGATCGCTGTTCGGGGTGCGTAGGTTATACCGTATTGGCTGATCTCTAGTGACCATTTCAGCAGGCGTCCGGCGGTGTCCGGGCGCTTTAGTATTTGACGTAGTGGGAACATCGTCAACACTTCTACCGGGTGGTAAAAGAAGTAGGGCCTCAATTTTCTAACACTCATCACCAGTGCATAAGCTAGCTTCTCTGTTGGGGTGTATCGCAACTCAGCTTCGTGTAAGACTTGGCTTACATAGTACACTGGTAGGTGTGTTTTCGCCTCTTCTAGGACCAGGACGGAGCTGATGGCTACCTCCTACTCGGCTAGGTATAGATACAGCTTCTCTCCAGGTATAGGCTTTGACAGGACCTGCGTATCTGCCAGGTATGTTTTGATGTCTTCGAAGGCTCGCTGGCATTTACTTGTCCACACGAAGTGGTTTTTGAGGTGGAGCTTGTTAGCTTTGGCCGCCTCCTTGTACCTTCGCGTGTTTGGCTTGATTGCCTCGAAGAACGGATGATTTCGGTCGCCGGACCTTGAGATGAATCTGTTCAGAGCTGCTATGCATCCAGTCAATCTTTGGATTTTCTGGATGGAATCGGGCACACCCATCTCGATTATACATCGGACCTGCGTCGGGTTGACCTCAATTCTGCGTTGGCTAACTAGGTGTCCAAGGAATTTTCCAGAGTGTACGCCGAAGCTGGTCTTCTTGGGGTTTAATTTCATGTTGTAGTGGCGCAGTATGTCGAAGGTCTGTTTTAGGTGGTCTAGGTGGTCCTCCTTTCTCAGACTCTTGACAACTATGTCATCTACGTACACCTCCATGGACTCGCCAATGTGTTGGTCGAACATCTTATTCACCAACCTTTGGTAGGTTGCTCCAGCGTTGATGAGTCCGAACGACATCCTTTCCCAGCAGTACATGTTTTTGTTGGTGTAGAATGCCGTATGTTCCTGGTCATCTGGGTGTAGAGCTATCTGGTGATAGCCCGCAAAAGCATCCATGAATGTCATCATCTCATGGCCTGCGGTGCTATCTACCAGCTGATCGATGTGAGGCAGTGGGAAGTTGTCCTTCGGGCATACTTCATTCAGGTCCGTGAAGTCGATGCAGAGTCTCCACGTCCCATTGTGTTTCTTCACCAGAAAGGGGTTTGCGACCCACTGCGGACACAAAGCCTCCTTGATCAGTTTGTTGTCTAACAACTTCCCCACCTCAACGGTTAGTGCCGCGTATTTGTCTGGTCCGTATTTCCTTCATTTTTGGAGTACGGGTCTCCTCGTCGGGTCTATGTTAAGCCTGTGGCAAGCATGTTCCAACGGGATTCCTGTCATGTCTTCGTGGGACCAGGCAAACACGTCTACATTGGACATCAAGAACAGTTCCATCCTCGACCAGTACGGTTCAGATAACTCAGAATCGATGAAAAGTTCTAAGTCCCTTTCCGGGTCCACAGGGAGTGCCGTCAATTCTTCCACGGGAGTGGCTTTCCTCTTTTGACTTTTTCACCTCGGGCCGCTGATGAACTCGTCCCACTCCTCTTGTGACATCTGCGCAGGTTCGTGACCTATGCACGGTTCGAGGTCATCGGGCTGGCTTTCAGCTTGGGCGGGTTCATCAACTGTCAGTACCTCCGGTATTTTGTCAACTTGGGATGGTGCGGTGACCTGGGGAGTTGGTTCAACGTCCATTGGTGTTGGTTCTTGACCTCCCGTAGGTCCTTCATCTTGGGCGTCATCAACCACCTCCATGGGAGCAGGTTGCTATTCCTGCGCAGGTCCCGACACTTGTGCAGGTCCCAACACTTGGGTTTCTTCCAATCCCTCCATTGGTGCTAGTTGTGTGTCTTGCACAGGTCCTGTGCCTTGGTCGATTTCCGACAAATCGCCTACCTCCATCATCTGACCGAGATGACGTCTAGGATGTTTGGCTCGTCTGCTGGAATCTGTACATCTTCTTTAAGGACGTGGACCTGCATAACAGATTTTTTGACCCGGCCGTCTTTGATTTGGAGTAAACATTCTCGGGCCTTTTTCTGGTCACCCTTTACAATTCCGGCACCTTTTAGAGTTGGGAATTTTAAACAGTAGTAGTAGGTCGAACACACCACTTTAAATTCATTAATAAACGGGCGGCCAAGGTACCCGTTGTAGGAGGACTGCTGGTCGACAACTAGGAAATCTATGAGCCTAGTCAGCCTCCTTTCGGGGTCCTCAGTCGATACAAGTTGGACGCTCAACCTGATACTGCCTAGGGGGACGGTTGCAGCTTCTCCGAACCCCACTATCCTAGCATTGCTAGGTTCTAAATACGACTCAAAATCACCTAAGGCATCTAAGGTGGATTTGAAGAGAATGTTGGTGAATGCGCCGGTGTCCATAAGTAGTCTGTGAACTCGAACGTTCATGATGTTGGCGGTTATCACCAACGAGTCGTTGTGGGGCGTCAGTACCCCCTCCAAGTCCGCTGAGGAAAATGTCAGCTCATCAGTAAGCTGTGTGACGGTCCTGGGGCCGGAGCTGCCTTCCTGGACCTGGTTAACTGCCCGGATTTTGGCCTTCCTTTTTCTTTTAGACATGGAGGATCCCCCGTCCTGGAGACCTCCGGCAGTCCCGATTTCCTCCTCGAGAACCAAGAGTTCTCGGGTGGGCTCCATGTTTTGCTGAGGTGGGGAGGTGCCCTCCGTCTGTTCTGGGGACCAGGTTGGTCCGCTTCCTCATCCTCATCATCGGAGGTAGCCCTCCTCTCGAACCTTGGCCTCTTTGCTGGGGCCTTCTTCACGAACTCGACCAGCTTCCCATCCTCATAAAATTTTCAGAGTTGTTTGAGGAGGTCTCGACATTCGCTGGTGAAGTGGCCGATGGCCTGGTGGTAGGCACAAAATTTGTTGGGGTTGAGCTTCGTGCGGTCCTGGCGGATCCTCCTGGGCTCCTCCAACATGGTCTTGCCCTTGACCGCAGTGAAGACCTGGTCGACAGAGACGGTTAGGACCGGATTGAGCTTTTCTTTGAGCTCGTCCCCGTCCCCAAAAGCTTTCAAGTTTCGAGGAGCTTTGTAGGTGCCCCCAGACTTCTTCCCATATTGCCTCCTCTCTTCAGAGGCACCCACCTCCTTCTGGAGAGCTTCCTGCATGGCCGCGAACACCCCCGCCTTGCGGCAGAATTCAGTGTAAGTGTTTGGACATGCGAGGTGCATTTCCTTCCAGAGCTCGGTGCCTTTTCTGAGACCGGCCATCGCTGCGACGACTTTGGTGTCTTCGCTGACCGATTCACCTTCCAGCAGTATCTTGTCGAATCTCTCCAGGTACTGCTGGTCGGTCTCATTCTCGCCTTGGTGGATTTTGGCGAGATGGTGTTTCTGGGTAAGGTAGGACCCGAACCCGGAGAAGTGGGCCAAGAACTCCCGTGATAGTTGGCCAAATGAGCAGATTGACCCCGGGGCGAGTGATGAGAACCAGCAGTGGACTGGGTCCCCTAGGGTCAGCGGGAAGTTCCGGCACTGAGTGGAGTCGGTGGCACCCATAGAGATCGTAAAGTCCGCATACTTGGCCAGGTGGACTTTCGGGTCAGATTCGCCCTCGTACGCGGACATCACCGGAAATTGTATCTTTTTCTGGACCGGTGCTCGGAGGATGGTGGGTGCCAATGGGGAGGTGGGGAGAATCGTGGCGTCATGTCCGCCAGACTTGGCTGCTACTTGTGCTTGTAGCATTTCGACGGCCTTTTTCAGTGAGGCCAGCTCATCATTTTGGGTTACCTCCGGCGGAGGTTGCTCGAAGGTCGTGCGCCTCATGGATGCACGCCCCCGAGGCGCCTCACTCTGGGGTGACCTCTCCGTGATGGGCTGGAATTGACGTCCGCCGTGGGGGCCCAACCTGTCGGTCGCGGGCCTCCTCAATCGCTCATGGGCGGACCTGCGTGGCTGCAGGTCTGAGTCTCCCCCGTGGGACGTGACCGGGGCTGCTGTTTGTTCGTTTTCTCTGCACCTGGGCCCCAGTCTGCCTTGGAGGACCTCCCTCCTCTTTGATTGGTGGGTGCCGGACGCCCCGGTGTAGGTCAAAGCTCGCCCGGTGTATGGGGCGGGCTCCTCCCCCACCTTGGCTTTTCCGGCCCGTTCTCGGTGTTGGCGGGCTTGGCCTGAGCTCGCCTCCTGCTCGGTGGGGAGAGTGTTGTACTCCCCCGGGTCTGGGTGCCCTGAGTGGGCCTCGCCTGCTCCCGGGTGTCGGCTGGAGCTCGCCTAGGTACTAGGGCGAGCTCGTCGTTCTGCCTCTGCTGCAACCTCTGCAAGGTTGCGATGGTGCGCTGGAGCTCGTCGGGGTTGATGGCCAGGTCCCTCAGGGCAGGGCTCAAATCCTCCTGGGTCACCACAACTCACGGAGGTCGCGGAGCTGCGGTGTTCTTTTGGGGAGGTCGGCGCGAGGTCTTCACCTCGGCCTGGTCCTGGTCGCCCCCCTTCAATTTTTCGACTGTTGCGGAGGTCTGTCCCTTAGCCATTTTTTGGGTTTTGGAGGGGGGTAACTTGCAGCAGGTCACCGAGGTGGGGGGAGGTCGCCGAGGTGATGGTCTCCGGCCAGCTTGGGTGAACTTCATCCGGGTTTTCGTCTAGCGTCGCGTACAGCGAATTATCCAAAATTCGGTTTATCCGAGTACACGCGTGCGTTTGAAAACTTTTCCCGGGCAGAATTTGGGAAATCCGAAAATTTAGATTTTCGTCCGGAAATCTGGGTTTTCGTTCAAAGGAATGAATATGTGTGTGTATCTTCAAGTGTTCTTGAGTTTTATCAAGAACACCTTCAAATCTTCAAATCTTCAAACAAACCGTAACTTTTCGTTCTTGAAAAAATTTTAATTTTTCAGATTCCGACCCTCCTTCTAGCGCCAAATTGTTGATAGAATTTATTAACCGTGTTTGTTTATGTGGCCATTTGCATCATTTAATTCTACCAAACAATAATCGAAGGGTTTCGTGTTCTTGCATATAATATAGAGAGAGAAATGAGAACTTAGAGAGAGAAAATATTGTGATTGGAATGTATTAGAATTGTGTGAATAGTACAAGAGAGGTCTTATTTATAGGTGTGCAAGTGTGAGGGGGCACCTTAAGAGCCTATTTTGCTTCCGGTGTTGACGAAGGTCTGTAACCTTCGTCTTGGTCCCTCACACTGCTCCCTATACCGTGCCTCGTCCTACTACTATGCCTTAGACTAGATGGGCCTCGTTAAAAACCTCGCCATAAACCACCCTTGTGGACAAACCAGAAGGAGGGAAAAAGAGTGCAACCATCGAGGTCCTATAGGCTATAGGGCGAGCTTCGGTGTCTCGTGTGGCCTCTGGATGCTGTGTGGCGACGGACCTCGGCGAGGTCCCTCTCCGGGGCGGGGGCGAGCCATCCTGCGAGCTCCATTGCCTTGTGTCATTCCGGATATTGCAGGGCTGGGCCTGAGCTCCACCTCTGTGCTCGCGGGTGAGCTACCCCGTTGTGGGCGAGTTCCTCCTCGAGCTCCTTTCACTTGGTCCGACGGGTGAGCTAATCCCAGGTTCTTCGAGACCTGGGCGAGCTCGTATCCGAGCTCGGCGACCTGCTAAACCTTGGTGATTATTCCGAAACCAGTTATGTTAGTTCTCCTTGTCAACAGTCTTATTATATATATTTAAAATAATTTTTTTCATACAATATAAGAGTAAAATGTACATTACTATAAGAAAAAATATTAGTTTTTTTTAAATATTTATATATTTTTATAAAAAATAATTATTTTTTCATATAATAAATATATAAAATAGTAAAAAGTGTGTCATTATATATATAAAAATAGGTCGGTTACAGATTGATACAAAAATAAATGCACTATTTTCAAATAGGTACAATATTTAAAAAAAGGAAAAATTACAAAATGACTCTCAAAATTGACAAAAACTACAAATTGGTTCTGTGCAGAAAAAATATATACTTCTGTGCAGGAAAAAATTACACTTCTGTGCAGATATTGTGAACCAATTTGTAAATATAGTTACTTTTTTGAACCAATAT
>JAPKLY010004865.1:0-13620 GCA_026898435.1 Prunella vulgaris
GAGACTCCTTCTTTGTCAGGGTCCAGCTTCTCATTTGTGTTCATGGGAATATGTGAGACTTTGCTGGTCTGAACTCCGAATTTCTGAATCAAATCCCTCGCATATTTAGACTGATTTATGAAGATTCCGGAGTCAGTTTGCCTGACTTGGAGACTCAGAAAGAAATTCATTTCTCCCATCATTGACATCTCAAATTTCCCAGTCATCAGCTTGGAGAATTTCTCACAAAGCTTCAGATTAGGAGATCCAAATATTATGTCATCCACATAAATCTGAACCAAGAGAATGTCCTCCCCTTCGGATATCCGGAAGAGGGTCCTGTCCACTGTTCCTTTCACGAACCCGTGATTTATCAGGAATTGGGATAATGTATCATACCAAGCTCTAGGGGCTTGCTTCAAGCCATAAAGAGCTTTCTTCAGGTGATATACCTTATTTCCAACTTCGAAACCTGGAGGTTGTTCCACATAGACCTCCTCGTTTAGTACACCATTCAGAAAAGCACTCTTTACATCCATCTGATACACTTTGAATTTCTTGAATGTTGCATATGCTAGAAACAACCTGATTGCTTCCAACCTTGCGACCGGAGCAAAGGTCTCATCATAGTCGATTCCTTCGGCCTGAGAGTAACCCTTTGCCACTAGTCTGGCCTTATTCCTGACTACAACATTCTTCTCATCCCTCTTGTTCTTAAATACCCACTTGGTGCCAATAACATGTTGACGCCTAGGTCTCTCAACTAACTCCCAAACCTGATTCCGCTCAAACTGATTGAGCACATCCTGCATGGCTAGGATCCAGTTGGGATCAGCAAGAGCTTCTTCTATGCTCTTAGGTTCCTGATCACTCAGGAAACAACAAAACATAGCGCTCTCACCAAAGGACAACCTAGTCCTGACCCCCTAATTGATATCACCAATGATATCAGCCAATGAGTGATCATCTAGCCACCGCCTCCTGCTGACGGGAGCACTGGGAGCTACTGACGTTCCCTCGCCTGATCCTGAAATGTTAGTCTCGACAATAATAGGCAAAGAACATGAACGAGCAAGAACAGGGGATACTGAGTCATTTCCTGAGGGTTGGCCAATATCAGGGACATTGTTTCCCCCTACAGTGTTGGACTCAGTAACTGTCTCAGGTGCAGAAGCATCATCACCGACAGTACGTACCTCAGGTTGAGTCTGTCCCTCCGTCTGAGACTCAACATCTTCCAAGGCTGGGGCTTGCTGAGGGTTGAACTGAGGTCCATCTTGATCTTCATCATCATTATCCCATCCTTTGGGAGCACTGACAAGCTTGATCTTGAATTCAGGATTTTTCAGACTCAGTCTTGTTATTCTCTTGGTAACCCCCTCAGTGTCAGGACTCAGAACCTATTTCCTATGCACTGATGCAGTCTCATCAAACACAACATGAGGTGTTTCCTCCACACAAAGGGTCCGACAGTTATACACCCTGAAGGCTTTACTGACTGAGGAGTATCCTAAGAAAACTCCCTCATCAGATTTGCTATCAAAGGCTTTCAGCTGGTCTTTCCCATTGTTCAGGATGAAACACTTACACCAAAAAATATGGAAATAAGAGATGCGAGGCTTCCTCTTGTTCCAAGTTTCATAAGGTGTCTGAGCATGTTGTTTGTTCAGCATAGATCGGTTCTGAGTGTAGCAAGCAGTGTTGATTGCTTCAGCCCAGTACTTCTTGGGCAATCCTGACTCAGCCAACATGGTCCTGGCAGCTTCCTTCAGGGTCCGATTTCTTCTTTCAGCTACCCCATTCTGCTGAGGGGTCCTGGCTGCAGAAGTCTCATGAGCTATACCATGGTTAGTACAAAAGTCAGTTATATTAGAGTTTATAAACTCAGTTCCTCGATCTGATTGGATCTTGTCTATGCTCTGACCCTGTTTAGTACTCAATTGCTTGAGTAACTCTGGAAGCTTGACCTGAGTCTCCTTTTTGTTAAGCAAGAAAATAACACATGTGTACCTGGAATAATCATCAACAACAACAAGGGTATATTTCCTACCATTTATGCTGACAGGAGTAACTGGACCAAAGAGATCCATGTGCAGAAGCTGAAGCACTCTGTCAGTTGAGAAGGCTTCTTTGTCTTTGAATGATGCTTTGGTTTGCTTGCCTTCCTGACATGCTCCGCACACGTGGTCTTTGCCAAAAACTTCATTGGGTAGACCATCTACAAGAGAAAGTCTAGAAATTTTGTTAATAATCTTGAAGTTTAAGTGACTCAGGCGTTTATGCCAAAGCCAACTGAGCTCAGAGGAGCTCTTAGCGACTAAACAAGTTTCAGGAGAGCTGCTCTTGAAGTCAACAAAATATACATTGCCCCTCCTGACACCTGTAATCAGAACCTGTAGTGTAGATTTGTCCTTCACAAGACACATGTTAGATGTAAATTCTACACTATATCCTCGGTCACAAAACTGACTGACCGAGAGTAAGTTATGTCTCAGTCCCTCAACATATGATACATTCAGTACACGGACAGAGCCAATAACAAGGGTTCCGAATTCTCTGGTGAAATCCTTAGAGTTATCACCAAAGGTTACCTGCGGGCCTTCCTGAGCTACATAATCCTGAAGGAGATCACGAAATCCGGTCATGTGCCTGGAACATCCTGAGTCCAAGTACCAGTCCTTCATCAGATCCTCCTTCCTCTTCTTGTAGCCCGCAGCGACCTGAAAAGAATCAGGCATCAGGTACCCATCTCGTATTGGGTCCTACTGAGTCAGCCATACCCTTCGGGATCCAGATTTGTTTAACAATTCTGATAGCATCAGAAGTGTAAACCTGTCTCCCTGAAACATCAACATACACAGTCTTCTTCCTTTGTGCCTGGGAAGTTGAGGGTGTATGGGTGTCAGCCTGAGGTTCAGGAGCCCTATATTGATTCCTGGGGGTGGGCCTCCTGTTCCTCCTTGGCCTGGGTGCATTGGGCTGAGTTTGATCCCGAGAAGGAGCAGCTCGGGCCTGACCTCTTGGCACTTGAGGTCTGGCCTGAGTGTTACCGGAGTCAGGTCTCCGTTGCCTTTCAGAGACCATCTAGTTTGTCCTTCTCCTTTGATGATTGGGACGCTCCTGATGGGCTCTGTGCCCTGTCTGAGGAGTCTGGACCTCAGTAGTCCTTGGCTTTGCCTGAGGCCTCCTCTGTCCTGAGTTCCTTCCGCTCTGAGCATTTCTAGGCTTGGCCTGAGAAGTGCTAGGAGCAGAGTTCTTCCCAGATTGAGGATTCCTAGGCTGAGCCTTGGAGTTCCCTTGATCTGTCTTCCTTGACTCAAGATGAGGAGCCTTGGCCTTTCCCTTAGGTTTTGGCCTTGGTTCCTCAGTCCTTTGCCTGACAGGTTCAGCAGGCATTTTCTCCTTCCCTTTGCCCTTGTCCTGACGAGCAACACTTGAGCTCTTGTCATCAGTTAGGGCAGGGACAAACTTCTTCTGAGAGTTGCTCCCTGAAGCACCTCTCCTTTTCTTGCCCTTTGGGTCTTTTGAGGCATCATAGCCCAACCCAGCTTTAGCACCATCAGTCAGCTGAGAGAAACTGGTTAACTCATCGACCACTTGGGTAGATGTGTATAACTTCTTCAGCTTAACCTCAAGATGCTCATTTGTTTCTTTCAGAGCCTCAATTTCAGTGGTGTAATGAAGCACCAACTCTTCATGAGCTTTCTCTTTTGAGATCAACTCAAGATCCCAAGTAGTTTGCTCAGCACAAAGGCGAGCTTGCCACTCAGTTTCAAACATCACTCTAAGAGCAATTCGCTCAATCATCAGTTGTTCCTGAGCAAGGAACAGATCAGTATCACGAGTCTCAATCAGCGAGCTGATTACACCCTTCAGTCTTTCTACCTCCAGTGGAGCTTCATCATGCTTGTTCCGAGCATGAAGCAGCTCTTCCTGAAGATGTACTAATCTGAGGGCTTCCTCAGTATCTCTTACTCTGAGAGACTCAGTTAACCGATCGTTCTCTCCACTCAGTTGCGCATTCACATCCACTGTGTGAGTATGAGTCTCCTGCAACCTTGAGAAGTCAACCATCAATTGCTCTAGGGCGAGCTGAAGGTCGAGTTCTCCTGCTGAATCTGAGCTAAGCTCAGGTGCGTGATCAGGAGAAGAGGCAGAAGAACATACCTCATCATCTGCCATCAGGCAGAGGTCATCATACTCCTCATCGGAGAAGAGTTCAGGGGACCGGCGTCCTGGGCCATCTGAATCTGAGGAATCCTCAGCAAGCAATGCTCTCCGGTCTGATGCCCTGAGCTCTCTCTTGGCTCTCCGATCCTCTCGCTCACGAGCACTGAGCTCCGGACAATCATACTGATAATGTCCGGTTTTCTTACAGTGGTAGCACTGATCTACATCAGAAGCAAACTTTTTGTCAGTGTACCTTTTATCTGATGACTCCCTCCTGCTCCCTGATGATCGTTCAGGTTTGGAGCTGGATCTTCTGGGCTCATCATCTCTCCTCTTCTCATCTCTTCGTCGCTCAGGCTCATTGCGATCCCTCCTGGAATCTGAACCCCTCCTTTCTTCTCTTCGGGGACTCGATCTCCTGGGGCTGGAGTACCTGCGATCACGGCTGTCAGTATAAAATTTCTTATACCTTCCGAATCGAGAGTTCAGTTTCTCGAAATGCCGCACCATCAGGCTGTACTCCAAGGCTAGCTCATCCTTGTTCATGTCCTTCAAAGACTTAGAGCCAGATCCAGCCTCAGGCTCAGGAGTAGCTTTAAGAGCCACGCTCTTTTCCTTTTCAGGAGTCTTCTCCTCACTAACTTCCTCACTGACAACACCCTTCTTCTTCCTCTTATCGAGGTCGAATTCCAGAGCCTTTAACTCTGAGAATAGGTGAGAGTGAGTAATGTTGGTAAGATCCTGAGTGTTCTTCAGTAAGATCACTCCTGTGTCCCATCTTTCAGGGAGACAGTTCAGGATTTTAGAAGACACCTCCGTCTTGGGAAACTCCTTCCCAAGGGTTGCTAGCTCGTTCATCATCTTAATGAATCGAGCTTCCATCTGATCGATGGATTCTCCTTCTAACATCCGGAAGGCTTCAAATTTCCTAATTGCAAGATCACTCTTGTTCTCCTTGATCTTTTCTGATCCCTCACTCATCTCCCTCAGAGCTTCCCAGATCTCCTTTGCAGTCCTCAGATGCATGAGCCTGACCGAATTCTCGTAAGAAACGGTGTGGAGTATAATGTTTTTCGCAACATTATCCAGTCTGATATGCTTAATTTGATCAGAATTAAGCGCAGACCTCTCCACTTCTTCATCTCCGGTGGCTGGAACAGGAACATTGCCAGCAACAGGCCAGGTCGTCTGAAGATTCCTCATGAATTTGATCGGACCCTGCTCAATCACTAGAGGCATCTGATCATGGATGGAATAGAGATGTGCGAGTACCCTGAATTTCCAATAGTCATAATTGTCAATAGAGAATTCAGGAAGATTGCCCTCGAGACGTTTAGAACCGGATGCCATGATATGCAGTTTTCAGAAATGAGATCTATTCAGTAGACCACCAAAAGTTTCTCCTCAGAAACTGTTGGTAAACAAAGTCAGTGGTCTTTTGAACCACTGCTCTGATACCACTTGTTGGTCCCGAAACGAGTACAATCAGTGTATGTAGGGGAATACACTGATGTCAGATTTTTCTGAAAGACTCAGAAAAATGCTCTTACACTCTCAGTCAGGATTTCTTGAATTACTCAGTATGCTGAAGGTCCACAGGGACAGCAGGGACAATTCAGTAATGAGTCAGGTAAACTGAGTGTGAGTAAAGTGCCTGGAAGCTCAGTAGAGATAACAAACCTACTGACTGCTAGGAAGTGGGTCAGTTGGACTACTATCTCAGTGAGCTATAGTACGTGCGGAAAGTGAGCCCTTATGTTCTACTCATTTTAGTTTCTGAAAACATTTTCTCTGAACTTGCTTAGTAGACTGGTGGTTAAGGCTGAGTGCACAGTATTAAGGTTCAGGATGATTGATTCAGTCCTGAAGATAAAAACAATGCAGAATGTTCAGTTTATTATGATGACAGTTATGATCCTGAACAGAATAGTAAATCAGCACACATGGGACTTTTTAACGTGGTTCGGAGATAACCAACTCCTACGTCCACGACCTGATTTAACAGGAAGCTATCCTCAAAACCCTGAGGATAGGTACTTGGTTTTTACGTGCCAAGGGACACGAATAGCCAACTTTCTCTCTTAGGAACTGACCCCTGGGCGTTTTACAAGTCTCAGTCCTTCTAACCAATCAATCTCACACCCTGAGTGGTTTGGTATTCTGGTTTCCAACTGAGATAGCTCTAGCAATACAAAACAATGCTAAATATTAGAGCTATTGATCTAAGCAAATACAGAGTGAATCCTACTACAACATTAGGGAAATTTAATTGCAGAGTGTTGTTTATAGTATGCTTTGAGAGCTTGGATTCTTGAGAGTTTTCTCTTGGAAATTTCCTGTTAGCCTTGAATGGGTGCATGGCTCTTCATATTTATAGGTAAGATTCAAAATAGATCCGTTGGAGGAGATCAAATCAAATCTTTCCTATGTTGGGGTGGTTGCAGGCTAGAAATACTGTTTGACCTAACCGCCATGCTTATTCTGACAAGTTTGTCCCATCGCCTACAACTCTGAGACACATTAAATGCCGCATTAAATGCTGCGCAGACTCCGTACATACGTGTCAAAAGATCATTGGCTCTCCGTTCTAACGGCTAGTTGACTTTCAGACATGTGTCCTTCCTCGTACATTCAATACTCTGAGTCTCTTGTTAATAACTCAGTCTGAATGTTTGTCTTCATTGGAATCTTACTGACATTCTCTTTGTCTCTTGTCCCATAGCATAAATAACCTTTTTGCCTTGGACTTACATGGTTCAGGTGATCTGAACTACTGCCCGAGTCAGGTCTTATGTGTCTTCAGCACAGCCTGATAGATTATTCAGCCCAGTATGTGTAACCTTTTTGCTTTGGACTTACATGGTTCAGATAAACGGAACCAAGGCCTAAGTCAGGTCTTAAGTGCATTCAACACAGCCTGATAGATTACACTTACTCTTCACTGACTAAGATCTGTCCTGAGTATGCTTAGTGTACTCAGTAGAAACATCAGCCATTGGTACTTCAGGATTGACTTCAGGACGGATTAACAGGCTTTGATCTTCAGCTTCAGACCAGGCAATCTTCAGGAAGACTGACTGACTCCTTCAGGATGGATTATACTTCAGACTTCAGTAAATTGGGTCGACTCCAATATTCTTCAGTTTTCAGCAAGTTCCTCCTGTACTGAATTCCTAACCTAACTATCCTGAACTATTTGATCCTGAACAACTATACTTAGGCAGATTCATCAGGGGTTTTGGGATCTAATCAAAATACTCAGATTGTCCCAACAATTTCCCCCTTTTTGATGATGCCAAAACCCTTAAGCAAATTCAAATTCATCTATACAATCAACTGACTTAGTCAGTGAGAACAACTCAGTACCACCTGACAAACTAGGTACTTAGTCTATAAGATGAAAACAAGGAATGTGTTAGTACAGTTCTTGATAAGGATTCAGAAAAGTAAATTCAGGAGTCAACAAGAAGTTGTACTCAGAAAAAATAAATAACTTCATTGATTGATATAAGAGTTACAATTATCCTGAAGCTATTACAATTCCTGAACAACTATTTCCTGATCTATTCTTCATCCTTATTCCAAGCAGCTAGAGGAATTTCATACATCTCCCAGACTCGGTTCAGGACCTGCTTCATCCTGTTCCGATCACCAACGGCCCCGGCAGCGCGTCCTACTCTGACGACTTGTTCTGATATTGCTTTCCGGTCCAGTTGCTTGGAGTTCCTGAAGAGTGGAGGAGGATACTTAATGAATTCCGGAGGAGCAATCTCTACACCTTCTGTGTCAGCATGTATGATTATTTCAGCCCATAGATCCGGATGCTCCTGTGCCATCCAGTGATGGAGTATGACGTCTTTTTCTTCAGATTGATCGTCCCATAACCCCACCACATAGAATAGGTAAGCCCACCTATTCTGGATCGGAATCCATACCTCCAACAACTCTATCGGAATGAAAATCCTCTACGAACTGGAGAGGAGGGGGACCTTGATCTGGACTGACCACTAATTTCCTCTGAGTCTTTGTTCGAGATCCAGAAGGCACAATTTTCTTGTTCTGAACCTGCGAAGTCAGGTACTCATTGGACTCTTTTAGCCGTTGGATCTGACTGAGCAGCGAAATCTCCTTCATCTTCGCTATCTTCTCAACCTCAGTCATCACCATCTTTTCCTGAGTGGTCAACCCCGGATTCATCTGTTCCTCCATCTCCTTATACAAAGGTTCCAGAGCGAGATCCTCAGAGGGCCTCAACCTCTTCGGCTCTGAACCTTCAGCGGCTTCGATGGCAGCGACGGACCTTGTCCTTTTTCTATCCGCCGCTTTCAGTTCAGGGGGGAAGTTCTTCTTCTTGGCTTTACCAGTAGTAGCAGTTTGCTTCTTCCCTTCTTCCCCCTTTTTGGCATCATCATCATTAATTCGCTTGACAACTTCATTTACTGACTCCACCAACAACATGAACTGACTGTCCATCTCAGTCTGCTTGCCCTGCAGTTGCCCAATCTGCCCTGCCATCCCTCTTAGGCCGACACTGAGCTTATCAATGGCTGAATTGTGTGCAGCCTTCAATCGACCTTCGAAGTTTTCCATTCTGTTGTCTAGGGCAGAGGCAATTTCAGCCTTCTCCTGTGCAGACATCTCACTCAGCAGCTCATCCTTCAGTTCAGCCTTCAGCTTGGCCAACTTTTCATCAATTAGTTGGTCAATTCTTTCAGGCAGTTGTTGATCAAGAAAAGTGGCAAGCTTGTTCTCCTGCTGAGTTTGCGCATCAGAGACCATTTGATTGCAGCTTTGAATGGCCCCTTTTGCTTGCTCAGAGATAACAGTGAGATCTACTGAGTGTTGAGTTCTGACTTCTCCAAGAAGATCAATGGCAGCATTCATGTTAGATCCCATATCATTCAGGTCACGATCCAGTCTATTCATCTTCTTGTTTAGCACATCAGAATTTGAACCAACCCTACTAGTTTTTCTCTCGACGAGGATTACCCTTCTGTGAAGATTGGCAAGAGCTCGTAAGGAGTTCTGAACATATAGTGCCTCGGGGGTGATCCATTTTCCTCTGACTCGGACCAGACCTGGTGGACCCTCTCCTGAAGCCTCCGCAGTCCTGGGTCCCAGGATTGCTTCATCGGCCGGTGCACTGACCCCTTCAGTGCCACCTTGCTGAGCATCATCAGCAATCTCAATCATCTCCTTCTCAGCTTCCTTCTCCACATCCTTCTCCACTTCAACTCTCTGAGGCTCGGGCTTAGGATAAATGCGACGGACAGTTCTGATAAAGTCTGCCATCTTGATCAGGTGATGTAGAGAATTAACGTCAAAATGATCAAAGAGGGAAGCTTCTGAATCAGCAATATTGTCCCATCCTCTCAACTCTCTGAGCTGACTGAGTTCAGGCCAGGTGGCCTTCCGGATCATAGCAAAGGTGCGAAGCTGCACAACTACTTCCTTCTGAGCATCTGAGAGGTCAGGAAACCTCCTCTCCACCATTTCAGCAGCCGCTCCCCTTGCCACTATCTCAAAGTCTGTCAATGTGTTCTCGTCAGGCACAGGGAATGGCCACGGAGCTTCAGCCTGAACTCCTTCAGAAACCTCCTTCTGAACTGGTTCCCCCTGATCCTCACCCGAGGGGGCCTCCATACCCTGATAAGTTGAAGCAATGTCAAGAATCAGTAGGTTAGGATCAGTGGATGCAACATCCGGAATGGCAGAGATAGGGGTGATTTCAAGTGCAGCCTGAGCTGATTCCCTCTCCGGATGCGCGTGCTGAATCATTTCTTCAGCAGCCTTCTCTTCCACAAGCTTTTTCTCTCGCTCTCCTAACCCAGGATATAAGAATTTCAGTTTCTGTTGCTTGGGTCCTGAGGGCTTGGGTTTGTCCTCCGCTGGCTTCGCAATATCGTACTCTGAAGATATGCCCGCCTGAGCCTTGACTCTCCCAGTCGTGCTCGCCTGAGCCTTCTTCTTCTGAGTCTGTGGTCTTTTCTTGGTGCCAGCATCACCGGAATAGGCTCTGAATAGATCGATCTTCGCTGGAATCTTGAGTGATTGGGCCTAATCCACATCACCGAGATCCATGGTCTCCAAGATCAGAGAAATCTTGGTGCCAAAGTGCATTTTGGCCTCAAATGTCGCCTGACCCTCCGGTGAGTATTTGATCTTATTGGTCTCAGCTACCAGCAATTGGAGGAAGTAATCCTCCCAGTTAAAGTTATGCACTGAGGCGTCAGAGATTGCCATCATTGTATACAGTTTTGGCCGCGAGATCTGCTCCAGCCCTCCTGCAATCCCCATCACGCCCTGACTTGTCAGATCAAAGAAGTGTAGATTCTCTGTCCTCAGCACGAATTTATTCAGGCCCGACTTCGGGACCACATCACCATCGCAGAGTGACTGGAGGTAATCCTTCTCAGTCCCAAACCCAAAATCAACAGGGCTTCGACCAGAATGCGGAAGATTAAAAACCTCCTTAATCTTCTGCCTCAGATTGAGAGTGACCCACCTCCTGGTCATCTCTTCCTCACCATTCTTCCCCTTTACACATGAGGTCAGGGGAATGCATGTCTCCCACTCCTGGGAGTCCTTGTTCTGCGCCATTTTAAGATAGAATGCAGCAACAAGTCTGGGGTGCAGTCTCTGGGGTCTGGCAGTGATGAAACGAAGGAGACCTGCATTATTGAAAAGCTCCTTTACAGGGAGTATATCAGAATGATTGGAGGTAAAATCTCCATATGGTTCCCAGTGAATTTCATTTCTTAGATGAAAAAGATTTCCAAAGAATGAATTTACAGAAGGAGAAGCCATGGAAATAATATGAAGAATGAAGAAGGTCGATTCACAGAGAGAAATATATCAAGGAAAGATTTAGGTGCATAAAAGTTGCAATAGCACAAACTTCCCTTATTTATACTAAAATTCAGTTTTAATCGGATGGCTCAGAAAATAGTGACTTATGAGATTCAACGATTAAGATTAAAGCGCAAGATGCATGGAGACTCTTCGGATTTTCAAAAGTAATGGGTCAAAACTTTATTGAAAACTGTTCCCGCCCACTGTGCATTAAATGCGCGTCAGAGCATGTCCGTATTTAATTCAAATAAATTGTATTAAATAATAACCGAATATTAAATGAATGGCTGGGATTAAAAGACAAATTAAATTGATTTGACAATACAGCAAACAGTATCAAGGATATTACACGCAAGATCTGATGACTGAAAGAAAATCAGGAAACATACCAGTCAGTCAGATTTGTATTCTGACTGATACCACATGTGACCTATCAAGATGACAAGTCCTGAGTTCAGTGTCCTGAATCTTAGTCAGTCTATACTGATCGTCCTTTTCATACTGAAAGTTCCCCCTACAACCATTCACAATCTCTCTGAGATTCCTTCATCCTGAGTCCATATTAGTCATTCCCCCTGACCTTGAGCATTCTGATCAAAGATTCAGATTGAATCTCCTAAGCCTGGGTCAAGGAGTCCTAATTCTACTGATAGCTCAACAAATCTGGTTTCAGGCAAAGCCTTAGTCAGTATGTCAGCTCTCTGCTTATCAGTAGGGACTCTCTCCATCCTGATGTCCTTCTTCTCAACATGATCTCTGATAAAGTGATGCCTGATGTCTACATGCTTACACCTTGTGTGTAAGACTGGGTTCTGGGATATGGCAATGGCACTATTATTGTCACAATAAATTGGGACTTCAGTGGCCTCAACTTGGTAGTCTCTCAGTTGCTGTTTCAGCCAAAGGATCTGAGAACAACAACTGCCTGCCGCCATATACTCAGCCTCAGTAGTAGACATTGCAACACTGGTTTGCTTCTTAGAAAACCAAGAGATCAGCTTACTCCCTAGAAACTGACATGTGCCTGTAGTTGATTTCCTATCAAGCCTACAGCCTCCATAATCTGCATCTGAATAGCCAGTCAGTTCTAGGTTGTCATCAGAGGGATACCAAAGTCCTAGATTTACTGTACCTCTCAGGTATTTCAGTATCTTTTTGGCACTCTCTAGATGACTCTTCTTTGGATCAGACTGATACCTTGCACAAACTCCAACTGCATAAGTGATGTCAGGACGACTAGCAGTCAGATACAATAAGGATCCTATCAGTGCCCTATATTCAGTCTGATTTACTGAGACTCCTTCTTTGTCAGGGTCCAGCTTCTCATTTGTGTTCATGGGAATATGTGAGACTTTGCTGGTCTGAACTCCGAATTTCTGAATCAAATCCCTCGCATATTTAGACTGATTTATGAAGATTCCGGAGTCAGTTTGCCTGACTTGGAGACTCAGAAAGAAATTCATTTCTCCCATCATTGACATCTCAAATTTCCCAGTCATCAGCTTGGAGAATTTCTCACAAAGCTTCAGATTAGGAGATCCAAAAATTATGTCATCCACATAAATCTGAACCAAGAGAATGTCCTCCCCTTCGGATATCCGGAAGAGGGTCCTGTCCACTGTTCCTTTCACGAACCCGTGATTTATCAGGAATTGGGATAATGTATCATACCAAGCTCTAGGGGCTTGCTTCAAGCCATAAAGAGCTTTCTTCAGGTGATATACCTTATTTCCAACTTCGAAACCTGGAGGTTGTTCCACATAGACCTCCTCGTTTAGTACACCATTCAGAAAAGCACTCTTTACATCCATCTGATACACTTTGAATTTCTTGAATGTTGCATATGCCAGAAACAACCTGATTGCTTCCAACCTTGCGACCGGAGCAAAGGTCTCATCATAGTCGATTCCTTCGGCCTGAGAGTAACCCTTTGCCACTAGTCTGGCCTTATTCCTGACTACAACATTCTTCTCATCCCTCTTGTTCTTAAATACCCACTTGGTGCCAATAACATGTTGACGCCTAGGTCTCTCAACTAACTCCCAAACCTGATTCCGCTCAAACTGATTGAGCACATCCTGCATGGCTAGGATCCAGTTGGGATCAGCAAGAGCTTCTTCTATGCTCTTAGGTTCCTGATCACTCAGGAAACAACAAAACATAGCGCTCTCACCAAAGGACAACCTAGTCCTGACCCCCTAATTGATATCACCAATGATATCAGCCAATGAGTGATCATCTAGCCACCGCCTCCTGCTGACGGGAGCACTGGGAGCTACTGACGTTCCCTCGCCTGATCCTGAAATGTTAGTCTCGACAATAATAGGCAAAGAACATGAACGAGCAAGAACAGGGGATACTGAGTCATTTCCTGAGGGTTGGCCAATATCAGGGACATTGTTTCCCCCTACAGTGTTGGACTCAGTAACTGTCTCAGGTGCAGAAGCATCATCACCGACAGTACGTACCTCAGGTTGAGTCTGTCCCTCCGTCTGAGACTCAACATCTTCCAAGGCTGGGGCTTGCTGAGGGTTGAACTGAGGTCCATCTTGATCTTCATCATCATTATCCCATCCTTTGGGAGCACTGACAAGCTTGATCTTGAATTCAGGATTTTTC
>JAPKLY010004866.1:0-13617 GCA_026898435.1 Prunella vulgaris
CCAGGTCCTTGGGCTAGGCGGGCTTCATTGCCTTGTGCTGTTTTTCAGGAATAATGCAGCGTTGGGCTCTTGCTCGGTCTCCGTGAATAAGGGCGAGCTTCCTCTCGAGTGGGCAAGCTCGCCTGCAACCCTTTCTCTCCAGGTGTAATTGGTTGTGGGCCTTGGCCTAACAGGAACTAGGGCGAGGTTCTTACTTACCTCGCCGAGCTTCCCTGTATTTACTTTTTGGATTAGGTTCGCCTATCAACAATTGCCCCCCAGCTCGCTCCCTCATATCATGATCTTTCTAATGGGTGGGCGAGCTGACTTGTCTCTGGACGGAGGCTCGAGTGTGGGCGAACTACTCCTTGGTTAGATGCCGAGCTCATGGGCGAGCTTCTATATGGCGGTTCGTAGGCCGACATGATGCGAGAATCAAGGCATCTTGCATGCCTTTCTAGGGGTTATTTCCTGCGCCTATCATGACAAACTTTCAAATTTTTGCACGTAGGTCCCCGGACTTCTCGGAAACCGCAGCTCGCCCCAACATCTATAAATAAGAGAAAACGAGTTCATTTTCCACTTTTACACCCCCGATTCTCCCGAGCTTTTTTTGGCGATCGTCTTTCTTGCATCCGATGGATTTTCAAAGGCTCTTCAAGGTAGAATCCGATTTCTTCTTTCTTTTCTTCTTTCTTTTGCAGATTACTCTCGTTCCCTTTCCGATTTCTTCAACTTTTTTGGAAATTTCAGACATTTCTGGGAACTTTTGTTTTCCTCCTATCACCTCCACTCTGCAATTCCGGTGACTTGGATTTTAGGACTTAAGACACCCACTATGTCGACCCAATCTTCGAGTAGAACCTTCTCGAACCGTAATCCAGAGAAGCGACCAATGACTGGCAACGAACCAATTCCCCTTGTCATACCAATAATGATTGACCCAGCATCCGAGATGGCCTCAGTAGCTCACCCCGATTCATGCGAGCTTCTCGGCGAGGTCCGATCTGATCCAGGGGAAAGAGCCACCAGTTCTGGTCAGAGCGAAGAGTCCTACCTACGCGAGCTCTGGCGAGGTGTCGAGGTAGCTTCCAATGAGGCTTTAGCCGAGGACGAAGAGGTTGTCGAAGCCACTGGGGAGGCTATCGATGTTGATGAGGAGGTCGCCGAGGTGGGCGAGGAGGTCACCGAGGTGGGTGAACAGCGAGGCGACATTGAAGAAGTTACAGTGGAGTGGCTCCGCTCCATTGGTTTCCCGGAGCCTCAGCTGATCGAACACCAGGTCCCCGCCGACGTCATTCACCCGTTCGACTGGGAAGAATACGTCGCCCAGCACGTGGCGAGCTTCCCTCTTCCCGAGCGATCCTACCGGGATGCGGCGAACAAATCTGACTACAAAGCCAGCGACATCAAGAGTGTAATAAATGAGTACCAACTCTCCCAGATCCGCGAGAAGTATCGGATCCCACTTGACATTTTCTTGTATGCCCTAGAGAAGAAGGAGCGAGCTGATGCGCCCCCGGCCGGGTTGACTGCCATAAATGTCCACACCCTTGAGGCCGGGCTCACATTGCCCCTGCACCCGATCATTGGCCAGTTCTTGCTCGACAACAACCTCGCCATCACGCAGCTCACACCCAATGCTTGGAGTAGCTTGTTGGCGGCGTTGGCTGTCTTCGGGCTGGAGGGGTATGAAAACCGGCTGACGACGGCCGAGCTTAACGAACTGTTCACTGTCACCCGACAAGTGAACGTTGGCAAGGGGTATTACTACCTCAAAGCCCGCCCGGGAGAGAAGTTTTTGGGGATCCTTCTGAACAAAATCCGTGACTGGAAGGAGCAGTTCGTCTTCATGAGTGGAGATTGGCGAGCTTCCATCAACTACTGCGGACGAGGAGGGCGGATTTTTTCTTCTGAGGAATATGGAGAGGCTAGCAGTAGGTCGCTTCTCTCGGAGTGCGTGGGTTGAATTAGATTTACTAATCTAATCTACCTTTCTTTGCAGGTTTGAAGCACCACACGTCCAGTCGCGACAAACCTGAGATGACAACTGAGTTCGACTTGGTGCGGGCAATGTGTTATTTGCGAAATAAGGAGAATAGAGATGTTGCCCATTTGTGCCAACATCATTGTCTCCGACTAGCCAGGCTCCACACCTTGCCGCACTATCTCACGGTTCAAGGTCCCGAGCTTCCAGGTTGATGATTCATTGAAGCTCGCCAATTAGGTAGGAAGCTTGCTGAATTGCTAACCATCTCCCTCGATATTTTGCAGGTGGTGATTGGGTTGCATTCCCAACGGTCGAAGTCCCCGAGGTCTATCATATACTAGCTCATCAAAATGCTATGGGCCCACCCCGCCCCAATAGATTGGCTCTACCCTCGACCCTCGCCTTAGAGGCGAGCAAAAAAGCCGAGCCCGCCTCAAAGAGGGGCGAGGTAGGGGGATCCGGGACCCAAAAGGGGCCGACCAAGGCCCCGTCGAAAGCTAAGGCCGCAGAGATTGCTAGGACCCCCAGGGGAGGAGGGCGAACAGGGGCCACGCCTGAGCGAGCTTCTCACCAGACCAAGAGGGGTCTCCAACGTGGTGATAGATCCCGGATCGGTGAGGGCGAGGCACAAGCTCGCAAGAGAGCTCGGGCCGATCTCCGCAACGAGGAGAAACACGAGCAGGTCGAGCAAGCTGACACAAGGTCGGCACAAGGTGGCTCGACTCGCTCAACTGCTCCGCCGGTAATCGCACATCCCCAAAGGTCGCTACCTTCCCCGTCTCCCTTTGGGGTTCAAACAAATGACGACACACTCCTAAGCTGGGACCCTGAGCGAGCCCAGTAAATAGCTTGACAACTAGGTTTCGTACCTCGTCGTTTTTTGTATTTCACTTCTCTAACTTCAAGTGTTTTGACTTCGCAGCTATGCCTCCATTGCCCACCCTCATAGGCACGAGGCCCTCCACGCGTACGAGCGGTCTCACTCTCTCACCTCCATGCACAATTTTCCTACGGGCCTCGCTCGGAACACTGTGAGCGAGGTACCAAGATATTGGTCGAACCCCCAACTGGCGACTTTAGAGGGGCAAAACCTAATTGAGAATGCTCGACTCTCGAAGTATCACGCGAGCAGGCTTCTGCTCGCCAATCAAAGGGTTATCGATCAGGCGACCCAGCTGGAGGCAGTCCGCCAAGAGAAGAACGTGGTTTATCTGAAGCTGGCGGAGAACGCTGATAAGTTGATGAAAGCTATAGAGCTCGCGGAGGAGAAAACCGCGGAAGCCTTGGCATCCGAGCACAGTGCTCTTGAAAACCTTGGCGAACTTCAACGCAAGCTCGCCTCCATTCAGAGAAATGTGGACGCCCAAATAAAGGCGAAGGAGGAAGAGTTCGTCGAGAAGCTCTCCAAGGAGGTCGGCGAGCATACGGTGACCAAGAGGGAGCTGGAGCTACAGCGAGGTCTGACAAAGAGAGCCGACGAGGAGTGCTCAAAGCTGAAGGATGAGCTCTTGGCCAAGATAAACGAGGTCGCCGAGCTGCGGAATGATGCCTCCTCCTCGGCGAGCTTGAACGCTGTGAGAGCTGAAGCCTCAGACAAGGGATTTGTCCAATGCTACGCAGAGGTTCTCAGGACTATATGGTGGGCTCGGGTGCATAAGGATGACGAGGTCGCTGCGGTAGTGGGCGACTTCAAAGACTGTTTGGACAAAGCCCCCTTTCCTGACGAGACCGAGTTGGACATAGGCGACCTCCCAGAACTCGGGATCCCTCTCGACTTCGTTTCGGCACGCTTTAAAATCATCAACACAATTCCCGTGCCGGAGTTGAACGTCGCCGGAGAGGAGGCCGCAAATGAGGAAAGGCGAACTCCCCTCACCATCGAGCAGCTTCAAGAGGCCTGTGGTGATGCGATGCTCGACACCACTGGGTTCGACACCAGCGGGCTTACGGGCAACATCACCACGTTGCACGAACTTTCCCCTCAAGATCGCCAAGCTGCCGGTGGCGAGGTTGCTCCAGGGGCCGCCAACCCCGAGGTCCCCGCCGAGGTTCCTGCCGTTCCAGCCTCTGATGCCCCCTCAGCTCCTGACTCTTAGAATTTTCTTTGTTTTCCTAGAATAGTTTTTTGTAGTTCAAAGTCATCGTAGCTCGTCGGGCTCTGTGTAGCTCGCCCAGAAGGAGTTTATTTTTGTAGTTTAAAGATGGTCAGCTAGCTGACCTTTGTGGCTAGCACCACTCAGTATACTTGGGAATTTTTCAAGCATTATTTTTTGCTTGAAAATCCCTCAAGTATTTTTGAATGAAATTTGACCCTTTTGTTCCAACACGTTCTTATTTACGTTTACGCACGTTATATCTTTACTTAGCTCGTTTATATTTTAGGTACTTTTTTGTTCGTCTTACTCTACTTTTGAGAAGCGAATCGTTCGTTTTACGTCGCTTAGGGCTACGAACTGTACCTTCATTTGGTTAGTACGTATTCTTCGTCTTACACCACTTAGGACCGTGAATTGCTCGTCTTACACCACTTGGGGTAGCGAGTTGTACTTCGTTTAATTCACTTTGGGCGATCGGGTTTCGCGAACCTTGCCTTAGATGTTTTATCATTTTTTTTGTGAATTTTTCTAACTTAAGGCAGTTGGTGCTTGGTAGTCCTTTAAGAAGGATACCTTCACTAACCTTGGGCACTTTGGCCTTTGCCTTCGAGCGTTAGATTATAACGTTTGGGACCTTGGTCCTTGCGCATTACGAAGCTTCGAACAATTGGATATTTTGCGAAGCTTCGAGCAGTTGGGTATTTTGTGAAACTTCGAGTAGTTGGATATTTCGCGAAGCTTCGAGCAGTTGGATTTTTCTGAAAGTTTCTAACTTCTCTTAGTAACGTAATTTACATTGGTTGCCATCAACATTTCTGATGCGAACCTTCAGCTAGTCTATTACAGAATCTAGATCTATTGATAAAACTTCTTCAAGTGTGCCGCACTCTAAGTGTATGACGAGACATTTCCTTCCGCATCTTCGAGGTCATAGGTATCGTTCGCCCAGGCTGCGGTAACCCGGAATGGCCCTTCCCAGTTTGACCCGAATACACCTGGTGAGGTTGTCAGTTTCTTCCTCAGTACTAAATCCCCAACTTTAAACTTTCGATCTCGAACTCGGGAATTATAGTACTTCTTCGCTCTGCGGTTGTAGGTGGCGTTCTTCATTTTTGACGAAGCTCTGGTTTCTTCGATCAAATCTTTTTCGACTGCCAAGGTTTCATCGTTCTTTTCTTCGTCGAACCCTACCACCTTCCAAGTCTTATTCTGGATTTCCACCGGTACTACCGCTTCTGTTCCGAAGGCCAAGGCAAATGGTGTTTTTCCAGTACTTGCTCGGTATGATGTTCTGTAAGACCACAGAATCTCTGGGAGTTCGTCTGCCCATCCTCCTTTCTTGTCTTCGAGGCGGATCTTCAGTATGTGTTAGGATTTCTGTGTTAGATGTTTTGATGATATAATAAACCAATCAGCTTGTAATAGGACCAGCTGAACATGTTAGTCAGCTGATGAGTAGTTAGGATTAGATAGGTTCAAGTGAGGGGGAACCTACCTTGCTGCCTAGAAGATCCGAAGCTATCATAGAAGAGAAGACCAGCTGAGGCCTTGTGGACTTAGCCGACTTTAGAAGACAGAAGTTTTAAGCAGCTGACACTGGAGCATCGAGAGAAGATCATCAGAGAAGTTAATATCAGCCGTTAGCTGAAGAGAAGATCAGCTGATATCAGAAGATTAGCTGATCAGCTGAGAGCACGTCGCAGACAAGACAAGGACCATGGATAAAAGACATATCCAGACGAAGTCAAGAAGACCAGCTGAGGTGCACACCAGCAGACTTGCACATCAGCTGAGGTCCAAGTATCAGCAGACTGATACACCAGCTGAGGAGACAGATCAGCTGAGGTTTTGTGCTCGGTCCAGATTCTTCGGAATCAACTTTAAGGGTTGACTTGCGACATAAAAGGAAGATTCCCAGAATGGATGATCAATCAATCAAGGGGACAAACTTGATTGATTGAAGATCGCGAAGATTGACGGGAATCAAGAAGGGAATTCAATCAATCACAATGATTGATTGAATACGAGATTATAGGATCTCAGATTTCTAGTCCATTCCAACGGCTAGTTATTTGACCCTATAAATTAGAGTAATAGTGATAATTTCAGTATTGATTCACACGCATATTAAGCTAGCCAATACTCTGTCAGTTTTATCACTTACGCTCAAAAACACCATCCATACTTATCCTTTGTAAAAGCTTTGTAGAAGCTGTGAGAAGTCAATTGCAATTATAGCATTGACAAGTTGTAAAGAGAGTAGTACTCTCAAACTGTGTAAGTAAGTGAGTAAGTGAGTTAGTGGAGAGCTCCTCAAGTCCAAGTTGGATTGAGGAGAGTGGATGTAGGACAGTTGGTCCGAACCACTATAAATCCCCCGTGTCTCTTTGTTTTTCTTTTTGCTCTTAATTGTGCACATCTCCTAAAAGCCAATTTTCATTCAAAACGTTTCTGCACTATTCACAGCGCACTACTTTCAAAATCTGACTACTTCAAGTAGTCTACTGGTTTTATGAATAAGCCGACTAATTTGAAAAAGGTTTTTGAATACTTACAAGTCTATTCAAACCCCCCCCTTCTAAACTTGTTCAAAGGTATTCTTCCCTAAAAACCTGCCTTTGGGACCAACAAGTGGTATCAGAGCTGTGTGTCCAAAAGACCACAGCCTGAGAAAGCTTTTGGTGGTCACCCGGACAGATCCCTGAAAATCTGTTTTTAGAAAAAATTTGTGTGCCTTTTATCGAATCACGCATATATGTCTTCCTACAAAAAGAGTGGATCCAAGACAAGGAAGCTGCCTGAATTCTCCATAGAGGATTATGATTACTGGAAATTCAGAATGGAGAATCACCTTGGAGCCATTCATGATCGGATGTTAGATGTTTTGGAGGAAGGGCCAATCAAGTTCTTCTGGGAAGGAGTAAGCGATGGCAAGACTCCAGAAGCTGAAATCAGTGAAAGAAGGAAGACAGAGAAGAAGAAGAGTGAACTAAACGATGCTGAAAGGAAACTCTTCAACCTCGATCAAGTGGCCAGAACAGAAATTATTGAGACACTCTCCAAAGAATATATAGAGAAAATCAAGACATGCAGAACTGCTAAGGAGATGTGGGAGAAACTCTCCTTGATGTGTGAAGGGACAGATCAAATCAAAGAGAACAAGCTTCAAGTTGTTCTACATACCTTTGACACATTTAAAATGAAAGCTGATGAAACCATTGATCTGCTAGATATGACGCTGACAAACATACTGAATAAGGCAAGCTCCTTAGGAAAGGATTACTCGGAGAAAGAGATTAATAACAAAATTCTGAGATCTCTTACTCCTAGATGGAGAGTGAAGGTGACAGTAATTAAAGAGACAAAGAATTTATCTGAGATGAGTCATCATACACTGCTATCTCATCTGAAGGCACATGAGTTCGATATCCAAGAAGAAGATCAAGAAGATGAGACTCCAACTTCATCAGTCACAAAGAATGTTGCTTTCTCTGCTGCAGCTGATAGTCAAGAGAAGTCCTCTGCTCCAGAGGACATGAGCTTAAAGGAGCAACTTGCTTTATTGACCAAGAAGTTTGACAAGATGTCAAACAAGTTTCAGAAGTATAGATCTCATTGGAAGAAGAATAAGAGTGACTCTTCCAGAAGATACCAGAAGTCATCTGATGCCAGAAGACCATCAGATGAACAGGAGACCAGATATAAGTCTCCAGAGAGAAGGAGGGAACCAAGTCCCAGAAGAGGAGGAGATGGTGTCTGTTTCACTTGCAACAAGCCAGGACATCTCAGTTATGATTGTCCTCAGCTTACCCCAAGGGAGAGAGAAGAGAAGAGGATCAAGAGAGATCGCAGGTTCGCTGATAAGAGAGCTCTGCTGGCAGAGGAGGAGAAGCAGGACATCAGCTCATCCTCATCCTCATCTGATTTTGAATCAGAGGATGATATTTGCCTCATGGCTAAGGTAGAAGAGGTAAATTCTCCTACTCCCTCTGTTAGCTCATCTTGCTCCTCTACCTATTCTATGGAGTCAGATATACACAAGTTGTTATCTGATCTCCAATCCTCCTTAAAAGTTTGTTCTAAGCTGGAAGAGGAGAACTCAAGTCTGAAAGCTGAAGTTTTAAGCTTGAGACAAGATCTGGAAAGTGCTAGACTACGAGTGATATCCTATGACTCACAAGCTAACAAGTCTGCTGACTTAATAGCAAAATGTGAAGAACAGGAGAAGCTGATAGAAAAGCTACTTTCTGAGAACATTGTCTTTAGTGAAGAACATAATCTGCTGACAGCTAAGTTCGATGAACTCTTCAAGCAGAATGAACTGATAACCAAAAATTCACAGCAGCTTCAGCTATAAGTGGATCAGCTGACTAAGGCAAAAAATGTCGTGTCTGAAATAGCTGCGTCCTCACAAACTGTGAATGATAAAAGGGGTCTTGGTTATCCCAAACCCAAACCACAAAAGAAGAAGAAAGGTGACAGTGGATTAATTAGGGATCCTCGAAAGGGTAAAGGGCCAGCTGAGCCTGCATCTGGATCAGAAGGGCAAAAGAGCAAAGGGACAGAAAAGGTCCCAGCTGGACAGAAGAGCTCCAAAGCTCAGAAGTCTGCTGGTGATCAAAAGGTTTCAGCAGAGCAGAAGAGTACTAAAACTCAGAAGCATGCTGACAATCAACATAAGTCCAAAGCTCAGAAGCCTCGAGATCAGAAGAGGAATCCAAGTCATAGCTCAGCTAAGACAAGGAGAACTCAGCAAAATCAGCAGAGGAATGATAAGCCTGGGTCATCTCAGCAGAGTAAACCCAAGCGAAACAGACCTCAGCCCTGGGTTACTTTTAATGTAACCAAAGTAGGCAAGCCTTCACCGGCTAAAGTTTATGAGTCATTCGAAGGCTCAAGTCGAAATTATCCTTTTGAGCAACCCACCTACAAACCTGCTGTTATCACTCATCGCCCCAGAAAAGATCCTCTGAGGGAGATGATTTTTGTGGACAAATATGGTAGAAGGTTGAGATCGCCTAAACCTCATAAGGATGATCTCTACCTGTGGATCCAGAAAGTCGATACTAACCAATCAGGACCCAAAGATAGGGTACCTAAAGCCTGAGTTTTAATTTCAGGTTAACTCTAGCCCAATAGAAAGAGGAGAAGCCAAGGGCCATGTCTGGTACATTGATAGCGGTTGCTCGAAGCACATGACCTTTGAGAAGCATCTTCTCCAGAACTTTATAACGCTGGATGGGCCTAGAGTTGTGTTCGGTGACAATAATTTTGGAGTCACCGGAGGAGTAGGCACTCTGCTGATCAAAGGAACAAGAGTTGAAGAAGTCTACTATGTAGAGGGACTCATGCACAATCTTCTGTCTGTATCCCAATTCTGTTACAAGGGATATTCAGTAAGATTCTCTAAGAACTCTTGTCTTGTAATTAATGATTTAAATGAGCAGGTGCTACTAACTGGCCTCAGAAGAGGTAATATGTATCTCGCAGATTTTGCAAGCTGTCCAGCTGACTCTTGTTTGGTTGCTAAAAGCTCACTAGAGATCAGCTGGCTCTGGCACAAGAGGTTAGGTCATCTGAACTTCAAGACTCTCAACAAGGTTGCAAGGAAGGGTCTAGTCAGAGGTCTACCAAATGAGGTGTTTGCATCTGAGCAGAAGTGCGATGCCTGTCAGAAAGGGAAGCAGACTACAGCCTCATTCAAAGATGTGCAGAGTACTTCAACAACTAAAGCACTCCAGCTGCTTCATATGGATTTGTTTGGACCTGTCTCACCTCTTACTTTCAGTGGAAGGAAGTACACACTGGTGATTGTTGATGACTATACAAGATTCACTTGGGTAGTGTTCTTGTTCAAGAAGAATGAGACTATGGTCAAGATGCTGGAGTTGTTCAAGAGGATTCAGAAGGAGCTGGACCTCAGCATAGTCAGAATCAGAAGTGATAAAGGTACTGAGTTTCTTAACTCTGTTGTTTCTGACTATTGCAGGGATAATGGTATTCAGCATGAGACATCAGCTGCCAGAACACCTCAGCAAAATGGGTTAGCTGAGAGGAGAAACAGAACCCTCAAGGAGGCAGCAAGGACTATGTTAGCTGAATATCAGACTCCTCAAAGATTTTGGGCAGAAGTCATCAACACTGCCTGCTTTATCCAAAATAGGTGTCTACCAGTCAAGAGACATGGGAAGACTCCTTACGAAATGTACAAAGGTAAAACTCCTAACCTTTCCTCTGTCCATACTTTTGGGTGTAGGTGTTTCATCCATGACAATGGAAAGACTAAGTTAAAGACTTTTGATGCTAAGGTTACTGAAGGAATATTCTTAGGATATTCTGGAAGTAGCAAAGCCTATAGAGTCTTTAATAAAGTCTCTCTCTGTGTGGATGAGACACCCCATGTTGTATTTGATGAATCTTTTCATGAGTACAGCAAGGAGAAGCTAGCAGAAGAGGTGGATCAGCTGAATCTGTCAGATAAGCCAGATCTGATTAAGGTAGTAGTACCTAGGATAGAATCAGACTCAGATTCAGATGATGAGCCCAAATCAGCTGATAAGTCCTCATCAGCATCAAGTGATGGCACATTGACTCCTGACACTAACCAAGGGGGAATTTCAGACAAGACTCAAGAGGAGCAGACTATGGCACCTCAAAGGGGCAAGAAGACATTGTCTGGTTTCCCAGCTGAACAGATTCTAGGAGATCCAAGTGTAGGTGTTCAGACCAGAAGAAAGCTAAACTTGGGTGCTCAATTCAGCTGTTATGTGTCTCTGATAGAACCCAAAAATATCCATGAAGCTCTTGAAGACCCAAACTGGATTGTAGCTATGCAAGAGGAGCAAAATCAGTTTGCAAGACAAGAAGTTTGGACTCTAGTAGAGAGGCCCAAACATCAGAAGGTCATAGGCACTAAGTGGGTATTTAAGAATAAAAAGGATGAAAATGATGTAGTGGTAAGAAACAAGGCAAGGCTAGTAGGTCAGGGGTATTCACAGTCATAGGGGATTGACTATGATGAGACATTTGCTCATGTGGCAAGACTAGAAGCCATTAGATTGTTTCTGGCCTACGCTGTTTTCAAATGGTTCAAGGTATATCAGATGGATGTCAAGTCAGCGTTTCTGAATGGAATCCTGGCAGAAGAGGTTTATGTGGAACAGCCACCAGGATTTGAGATTGGGAACAAGGTTTATAGGTTGCAGAAAGCTTTATATGGACTAAAGCAGGCACCTAGAGCTTGGTATGATACTCTATCACAGTTCCTACTGGATAGTGGATTCAGTAAAGAAAAGATATCAAATCAAAGCATATACTGAGGGGCAAATGTTGATAAAAGGATCTAAGCTCGAGGATTAGAGAATAACCCAAGTATAAATAAGATGAAATGTGCAGGCTGCTCGCCCACATGCTCGCCACCATGCTCGCCCCTATGCTCGCCCAAGTCTATAGGTGACGGGGCAGCAAGCCTACATGGCCATTCCCCACATGCTCGCCTAAGTGCTCGCCGGGTTGTTCACCCAGATACCCGCTCGAGCTCTGGTGTAACGAAGCAACGAACCTGTAGAGCTGAGACCGACTTGCTCGCCATCATGCTCGCCCTGATGCTCGCCAACCTGCTCGCCCGGCTCATGGGGAAGCAAGACACCCGACTCTGAGAACAAGCCCATGGAGCCAAGACCAGGTTGCTCGCCTTCATGCTCGCACACCTGCTCGCCTTAAATGTTCACCCTCGGCCTGGACGTGGCAAGGCAGTAAGCCAAGTGGATAAGCCTATAGTGCTCGCCCGTCTACTCGTCTTCAATTGTGAGTGTTTTCAAGAATTTGTTGTCTTCGAAAACATAAACTAGAAAAGATTTCTTTAAAAGCTTATCTGCTATATTCAATTGTCACCGCGAATAATGACGAGACATATGTACGAGGCCTCCCACGATGAATCTCACACCACCTCAATGAGTCAAAGGTGGAAAGGAAGGGGACCATCCGGACACCGTCGAACAGAACAAGCTCGTGTCCCGGTATTACCGGCGGCTCCAGTTGGTCAACAAATCGAAACTATCATTGAATCAATGGTTAGAACACCCGAGGACATCGAGAGAGCGATGACCACCCTGAAACAATTACAAAGACCACAGATGGTAGTAGCACGTCAACCGGTGATTCAGGTTGCCCATACTGAGACGAGGCATGATACCCGAACAAGCTACCATGCTCAGGAGGAAGAAGCCAGTAGTGGACGTGTCGTACCCAAAAGTTCAAAAGGCAAACAGAAAATGTCTGATCGCCTTGGACCACAACCCCAATGCTCAAACCAGCGACCAGCTGGGCGAGCAGACGGGCGACCAGCTGGGCGACCAGCTGACCAAGCACATGACCAACCTGAGCGCCTTGACGGGTCACAAGGTGATAGATGCAGTAATCAAAGTCATCACTCGGAAGGTAGAAGGTCAGAGCATTCGTACCGCCAAGAGCCTTGCGAGTCTGATGCTCGGCATCAACGCAGGCTTGTACAAGAAAGATTGAGGAGACGGGCGTCCGAGAGGTTAGGACCAAATGCCGGAAGTAACCTCCAACGACCGCACCGAGAGATCGCCCAAAGTGAGGGACTGCCGGGGGCAGCACATCATCATGAGGTGCACCCGGAACAGCCTCGAGGAGGGGGATCGTCCCGGGGGTCGTCAGTTCTAGAGATAGAAAAATTGAAAAAACCTGTGGAAGACTTACAACACCAGGTGGCCATCAAAGACAAGGTTGAGGCGTACACGTCACTTCCAATATCACCACTGTCACCAGTCATCCTGACTGCACCCATCCAGAAGAAGATACAGTTTACCTCATTAGTGTTGTATGAAGGAGAGTCTGACCCGAAGGTTCATATCTCAAAGTACGCTGATTACATGATTTCAATGGGGGCATCAGACGCAACGCAATGCCTCAACTTTCCTTTAACTCTTGGAGACCGTGCACACAGATGGTTCTCAGCCTTGACACCTAGATCGATTCAATCGTTTGGACAATTGACACGGGAGTTCTTGTCCCACTTTTCAGGATTCGAAATGTATCCGACACAAAAGCACAGGTTGGCCAACATCTCACAAGGGGCCGAGGAGACTGACCAGCAATATCTGGAATGATTTGATAAAATCCTTTTGGAAGGTGAAGCGGTCAGTGACGATACAAAGGTTGTGGCAGTTATGGCGGGACTGCGTAAAGGAACAGACATGTGGAAAGAGATGCATCTAGCTTGACCCGACCATCTTTGATTTGGAGCAAACATTCACGGGCCTTTTTCTGGTCGCCTTTAATGGTTCGGGTACCTTTTGGAGTTGGGAATTTTAGACAGTAGTAGTAGGTCGAACACGCCATTTTGAATTCATTAATAAAAGGGCGGCCAAGGAAACCGTTGTAGGAGGACTGCTGGTCGACAATAAGAAAATCAACTAACCTAGTCAGTCTTCGCTCCGGGTCCTCGACCGATACAAGCTGGACGCTCAACCTGATACTACCTAGGGGGACGGTTACAGCTTCCCCGAACCCCACTATCCTAGCATT